>CAIGRP010117722.1:0-31139 GCA_903798385.1 Fraxinus cuspidata
TGATTAATTTTGCATACCCATTACATTATTTAATTGATTGACCATCAATTAGATAATTAGTTGCTTGTTGTAGTGTTGGGAGACTCACAATAAGTTTAGAATGTGATAAAATTAACATATATGCAACAGATTTTAGAAGTGACATTTATCAGGTGTGCAATCATATAGATAATCTAAATTTTAATAATTCGAATTTAGACTAAGAATACATTCGGATCGTAACTAGAATATATTTAATTTGTCCTAAAAAAGAGAATTAATTACAATAGAATTATCGATTGCCAAGAACACATGAACGAAGTTATATTACAAATAAAGAATTGAAATAGATAGTAATAGGTGGATTCGAGATCCAATACAATTATTATTAAATTGATAAAAATCACATTTTTACAACTTTCTTATATTAATTAAACATAAAATAAAATAAAAACTCTCTTTTGTTTATACAATTCGAATTCCATACACAACTAGTAAATTTGGATTGAATTTATTCCCCATGGGACGATAACTCTCAACTCATCAATTCTATTACTTGCCAACAATCTCGTATGCTTATGAGTTTCACACGAACAACGATCACAAGCAAAGTACAATCGTATTTCACTTTCCTAAGGTCACATACAATTCTTATAGTGAAAAATTAATTGGCAACAAATACACAAGATATTTAAAGCAAATAATTAACAAGTAATTTATAGGTCTAGCATCAGGCAATGGTTACCCCCTTCACGGTAACTCCAATCCTAATGTCATTCCCATACAATAACTTAAAAGTAAATTGTTACCTTACACGATAACCATAATTGCAATAATAAAAAGAAAAGAATACGATACCGAACAGATCACGTCTGAAGATCCGTAAATATCGAGAGAAGTGAATTCGCTACTTTAGGGCCGACACTATTCGCCCTTAAACTTCCGACAACTGGAGCAACATAAAAAGAAACCTGGCACCGAAAGGCCGAGGGCAAAATCATCCAGATTTTTCCGTATCTTTCAAGAATTAAAACGGACACCACCACAGGCTCCGCAACACTGTTTGGAACAAATTGTCTTTTGAAACCTTCGCCAAATTTCGACTGACGTGTTATCTCTATACATTGTTGCCACGCGCCGTTGTTAGACCTTACGCGCTGACCACCTTAGTGCGCCTCTGCTTACTAATCATACGAGTGGTCTTGGTTTTCCCAAACAGTGAGTCGTTTAGTTGAAAAACGCAAAAAAAAAAAAAAAAAGGTCGAAAGGTCTAAAGAAAATCTGGATAGTTTTCTTTTTGTTTTTTCTGCCAATTTTTAGATCGATTCTAGCCTCTTTGCAGTTAATTTTGGCACCCAAAAATCACATATTTATCACCAGCACTTGCTCTGATGCTATTTATTGTGGAAACCCATCGAGAAATCTTGATTTCGACCTCGAAAATGAACCAAAAACAAATCCCCACTAAGTGAGACACTTGGTGGTATTTGCAAGCTGCAAAGGGAGGAAGGAGAAGAGAAACAAAGGTTGAACCTCACACAAAAAACTCACCAAAATCGGCTACCTTTCTTATCTTTCGATTGCCTTTCTCATCTCTCTCCTCTCTTGCAAACTTCCACACACACTGAAGAAAACACACGGCTATGTGTATATAGGCATTATGTTTAGTTTTGGGCCAAGACTCACTCTCAATGAGCCAAGTTAATGGGTTAACAATAACCAAATCCATACATTAACCAAACTACCAACCCAACTCAAAACTTAGGCGCTCCAAAGATGTATTAATTGTTTTCGAGTAGAGCCGTTACTTTGGTGGTGTCGATAAATATCCGACATCGATTTTATTGTCATCGCTTAGATTTATTTGGTATAAAAAAACCAACAAATGTGATGCATAATAGATAATTTAAACTATTTGATATTAAAAATATTGTTACGCCTCAAAATAGCACATGCTTCCCATGGACAAAAAGCTATATGTGAAGCCTATACATGGATGAACCATCCATCATGTAAGGAAACATGTGCGCTTCAATGAAGAGTTGGATTCCAAAGGAGACCATCTCCTAATTTGCTGAAGCGAATAACACACGTCTTCCATGGACAAAAAGTCATGGGAGAAACCTCTGTTTGGATGAACCATCTATCACACAGGGAGAGCTGGATCCTAAAGAGGATCACCTCATAATTTTTTGAAGCGGAAAGCACATGTTTCCCATGGACAAAAAGTCAAGGGAGAAGCCTCTGCATGGATAAACTATTCACTATGCAAGGAAACGTGAGCGCTTCGACGAAGAGCTCGATCCCAAAGGGAACTAGCTCTTAACTAACTGAATAGCATATGCTTTCTATGGATAAAAATACATGGGAGAAGCATCTGCATGGATGGACCATCAACTATGCAGAGAAGCATGAACGTTTCGATGAAGAGCTGGATCCCAAAGGAGACCACCTCTTAATTCGTCGAAGCAGATAATGCATGTCTCCCATGGACAAAAAGACATGGGAGAAGCTACTGCATGGATGGACCATCCATCGTTCAGGGAAATGTCCCCTTTAGGTGTGACCGCTTCGACAAAGAGCTGAACCCGAATGGGACCACTTCCTAATTTGTCGAAGCGGATAACAAATACCTCTCATGGACAAAAAAGTTATGGAAGAAGCCTCTGTATGGATGAACAATCCACCATGCAAAGAAGCATAGGCACTTCGACAAAAAGATGGATTCTAAAAGGGACCACTTCCTAATTCTCCGAAGCAAATAACACATGTCTCTTATGTATAAAAAACCATGAGAGAAACCTCCCAAGCTTAAAAAAAGAGCTTGCATTCAAACATTAAAAAATGACCTTCAAAAACACTTCATCGTTAATTCAATCTGTTCAGAACAACCAAACATTCAAATTAAGGCTTCTACAAAAATTAAAGACTTTCCATGAATGTGTAATAATTGCGGGATCCACCTAGTCAAGCGAAGGACATGCCATATCAAAATATTAATTCTCAAAATAAGAAGTACACACATGATATAAATAATCATACATAAACTTGGGGGACTATACGCCTCAAAATTGAGGTTCAAAAAGAAGCCCACACCTCAAATTTGAGCCTCAAGAAGCCCAAACAAAAGGCCCATACTTCGGGTCATAAGAAATCGAACTGAAGTCATAGGTAAAGATAACGAAAAGACGCCTCCCCCAAAGCGCCATGTAAGCAGAAGCTCCATGGCTGAAATGAGGCATAACATGCTACAAAACAATAATAGAACGGTGAACCGCTTCTTCTGCCGAAACAATATATAAGTGGTCGAAGCCCTGAAGCTAAAGCACTGTGTAAATGACCGAAGTCCACATTACCAAATCAGAAGCATCCTAACCATAAAGGATCATCTTTCATATTCACTTTTCCCAATAGATCTTCTACATAAAGATCTTATGCGAATGATTGATGTAAGCCATGTTGTAGCAGAAGAATGTCAAGTCTTGTCAGCCTACTACATAAGTATCAGACCTAGGCCCCAGAGTGGCTACATTTTCAGAGTGCATTAAATGATGCATGGCCTAATATGTGTGATATAATGCCTACGATGGGATGCTTCGAATAAAGAGATGAAGCCACATACCTCTTCGTCTAGCGACTACCACTTCAACTCTATTACTATAAAATATCACAACTCATTCCATTTGAAGGATAATACAACTCAAAATACTATAAGCTTTGTAAAATTATTCTCTCCCATTTTTACACACTCTCATACACACCCCCGGTACCTGAACACCTAAGTGGTTCACGTCTAAAGTACGTCTGATACCCAAATATAAATACCTCATTGACTGACTTGACCGATGAAGTGTACGTGGTCGTCTCCCTCACCACCGGAGAAGGCCACGTGGGACTAATAGTTTGTCCAAGTGTGACATTGACGTGAATGGAGCTGAGATCTTATTGATGCGTTTTTTGAGGTCAACATTTACTATTAAAATTATTATTTAATTTAAATAAATTTTAAATTCTTATGATGATGAGGACGACAACAACAACAATAATAATAATATACATCGTCATAATCAATGTCCATTTTAGTAAAATTTTATGTGCACAACTATAAATCTCCTTTGTTTACCAATGCTAAAATGCTTGAAACATGTTTTTCAAAATAATTTACCAAACACTAAAGTGATTCTTTTTTAGAATTACAATAATACAAAATCAAGCCTTTGAGTGTCTACCAATAGAAAAAAATAAATATTACTTTGGATTTAGTAAAAATGTTTCCAGGCATGGTGATTTTGTGTGACTAGCCTTGAAAGGGCTTGATTCTTAACGTTTTATCAAAATACTTAGCATTTGTTGCGCCACTAAGTGTAGAATATGTTAAACTTTCTTATTTAAAATTTTAAGTCCCTCTTTGATGGCCATTATTTGGCAAAAATAAAGTTTTAAATAGTGAATTTTTGGAAAATGTGTGGTTAAAAAGTAGGAAAATATTTTGGGTTTATGTGAAAAATATTTTGTGTGAACGTGTGGCTAAAAATGAGTACGTGGAAAAAATAATTTTTGTTGTCAAAGGGCTAAATCTTGTATTGAATGCACATCTCACCTACAAGCAACATGTTAAACACATTTTTCATTTTGATAATTGTACCTGAGCTTTATTTGTTCTCATAACAAAATTAACTTTACTGAATATCTAAAGATTTCAGTATCGGAGCACAATTTTTTAAATCAAATTAAGGGGATATCCTCAAGCAATTAACCTTATATATCTTGTAAAATCTCTGAACACTAAAACATCTCTTGTTTCACGGATTTTAAAGGGAAAATATTATTGTTTCGTAGAGTTTCTTGGTGTTGGGTCATGTGGCCTCATCTTTGTTGTGGAAGAGCATTCTATGGGAAACATAGTTTCTTGTTAAAGGGAGTTGGAGGATTATGACACTTAAGAATGTTAGGATTTTTTGGTATTTGGGTCACAAATATAAATCAAACTTCAAAAAAATAAAGAACACCAAGATTTGTTTTGCCCTAAGGCCGAAGAGCATTCTATGGGAAACATAGTTTCTTGTTAAAGGGAGTTGGAGGATTATGACACTTAAGAATGTTAGGATTTTTTGGTATTTGTGTCACAAATATAAATCAAAACTTCAACAAAGATAAAGAACACCAAGATTTGTTTCGCCCTAAGGTCCAGGCATTCAGCCAAAAACCAATTCACCTTGTTAAACATCTATAGAAATGTTTTTAACACTCTAAATTAACTAGTACAATCAAAGATTAAGAGTACACACACAAATATCCGTTGTGTCAATCAAAGAATCCTAAGATATATAGGTTATCTATCGAACCATCTTCTCTCACAATTACACCAAGTAACCAGAGCTTACTGCTCACCAAGAATAGACCTCACAATACTTCATGTTACAAATTTCACCAAGAACTTATTAGAAAATGAAGATTAAAGAGAAGGAAGATGAATGATTACACAGAGAGAAAGAGAAACGACGCAATGAAAGAAAACCCTATAATAATCCGATAAATGAGAAAACAACCAGGTATTTAAATGAGATAAGCCATTAACCCTCACATCAATGGCTACCAATCAATCTGTGGCATTATCTCATCTATCCAATTCTATCTCTTTTAATCTTCATTCGTGAAATCCTTCTTGCATGTCCTAAATCTTTCATTTCAAATTCAAGTTTTAATTGTGTTTTATCCTATTTATCTCATAAACATCATTGTCAACAAGCAACATATTATCAACATACAACAAAAAATAATAAGAATTTGAACTCCATAACCCTTAAAATAAAAACATGAATCATATTCATTTATGTTGAAATCAAACCCCTTTATAAAGGTGTCAAACATTTTGTACCATTGCATGGGTGCTTGTTTCAACCCATACAAGGATTTATATAAAAGACATCGCAATTTTCTTTTCCTTTTTTTTCGAAGCCCTTATGTTGAAACATATAAATCTTTTAATCCAAGTTTCCATTTAATAAAGCAGCTTTTACATCTAATTGCTCAAATTCAAA
The DNA here is from genome assembly GCA_903798385.1 of Fraxinus cuspidata. NCBI lineage: Eukaryota > Viridiplantae > Streptophyta > Magnoliopsida > Lamiales > Oleaceae > Fraxinus > Fraxinus cuspidata. The sequence continues at coordinate 6,021 of CAIGRP010117722.1, forward strand.
TTCAAATTCAAATTGAGAAAGAGATAATAGAACTCTTATAGAAGTATATTTGATTACAAGAGAAAAAAGTTAATTGTACTCAATTCCTTTCTTTTGGGTAAAACCTTTAACAACTAAGTTAGTATTGAATCTTGCACTGTTATCTTTGGATTGATCATCTTTTTTATAATCCCATTTATAGTCTATAATTCTTTGCCCCTTTGGTTTATTTACTAAGGTCCGATATTATTTTTATCCAGTGAAAGCATTTTATCTTTCTTGACTAAAAATCAAAGACTTGCATCTTTCCCACCAATCGCCCCTTCATAAAAATTAGGTTTATTTTTAAAAAAAATTTGTGCACCATAAGCAGAAGCAAAATCTACTTCATCAAATCGACATGTAGCCTAATTTCTCTTCAAAATCCTATCCCGTTCAAGTGGATAATTTTCTAAAGGATTTTCAAGATGTATTACTCCTATATTTTCAATTTCAGGTTCAGTATTAGGTTCTTGAGGTTGCTCCACCTCAATCTGATCTTTTCCAAGATTTAAATATGCGGAAATACACTAAGTTTCTAACCTAACTAATATTAGAAGCTGTTTTATACTTTTCTTTAATACATGGCATGTCATTTTCATAAAAGACCACATTTCTACTAATGATGACCATGTACCTACTCGAATCCCTCAGCCAAATTTTGTATCCTTTCACCCCTTCTCCATAATCCTGAAAATACCTTTAATGGCTCTATGTTCTAATTCTCCTTCATTTTGATGTGCATAAGCAGCACATTCAAACATCCTTAATCTGGAATAGTCAATAGGATGATCATTCCAGATATGATCATGAGTGTCATATTTCAGAGACTTGGTAGGATATTTATTTATTAGATATGCTGCAATTTTTATAACTTCCCCCGAACACATAACTTTGGGAGTGCTGAGCTGATTGACGTGCACCTACCTTTTTCTAAAATTGTCATTTTTCATCCTTTTAGCTAATCCATTTTGTTGAGATGTGTATGTGACAGTTCTATAACTAAGTATACCATTTTCTTTACAAAAATTGTCAAACTCTTCATTGAAAAATTAAAGGTCATTGTCAGTTCTAAAAATCTTTACATTCTTACTTACTTGATTTTCAACAAGAGTTTTAAACTTAAAATGTTGGCAAGTATCAAATTTATTTTTAGCAAGATAATCGAACTCTTTCTAAAAAATCATCAATTATGAGATAAAATATTTAAAACTAGAATAAGTGTACACAGAAGCTGGTCCCCAAAGATCAGTGTGCAAGTAATCAAGTACAAATTTAGATTTATGCACGTCTGTAGCGAAAGGTATTTTCTTTTGCTTACCATAGATGAAATGCTCACAAAATGATAATTTTTTTAATCTTTTCAACACCAAACAGTCTGTGTGTTTTCGACAAATCCAATTTTTTTATTACTTATGTGACCAAGTTTTTTGTGCCATAGTTCATATTTATCACTTTGGGAGACCGCTACAGCTAGTGGATCACCCACCAAATGTGAGCTTTTAAAATATAAATCCCATTACTTTTAGGAGCCTTAATAACTCCAGCAATTTTTTTTTGAATGGTAATAATTCCTTTGTTGGTGAAAGTATCATAATCTTCATATAAAGAGAGTTGAAAAAATGAGTAGGTTCGTTAATTTATATAATTCAAAATGATCCTATTGCGGGACCCGATTATTGTATCTTGAAAGACAAATATCAAAAAATAATTAACACTCATGTAGCATTATCGTCTTAAGGAAAAAGATTCAAACAATTGCCTCAACCAAATTCATATTCCTACAATTCTTGTCTCTACTTTTACATTTGGTTTAGATCAACCCAAAGAGTTGTGGAGGGGAAGCATTGCTAGAATACCTTATAAGTCATAGGATTATTTTTATTTTTATTTTATGAAGGTGGAGAAGTAGAAAATTCTTGTACTAATATTAGAAGTATGAGGATGGTTCACAAAGGTGAAGTGCTCTACACTAGGAAAAAGGAACAAAAGCATTTATTGTATGTATATCAAATATATAGTAATAATATTGGAATACTGAACAATATTCAAATGATTAAATTGTGTTGTAGTATACCGTATTAGTCTTTAATGCTATGATCATGTAAAGTTGATATTTAGTACTAATGATTCAAATTTCAAGATAGAATCCATTCGATTTCTAAAAAGATTACTAATTCTTAACTTTTCAAAGGAATATTTCATCAGTGGTTGTAAATGACGTATGGTTGTGAATGACGTAAGTATATGTTACCATGATTAGTGCAGTTGTGTGATTAAAACTCTCCAAAACAACTTGTGAATTGGAATATCAATTTAGAGCTTTATATGAATCTAGAAAGAAGTACGTGGTTTCAAATATTTATTGAATGATTCCTTAAATGGTGTCTATCTGTGTCTATTAAATGAATTAATTGCAATAGTTAGCTACATTTAGCAAGCCACAAAATCTATTGTATTATGGTAAGTCTTGAAATGTCAAAGACATAATACTTTAAAGCAGTCGATCTTAGATGCTATAAACTCTTGGATCCACTAACAAAAGATTTGCCAAGAGATCATGAATATTACATTCAAAGGGAATGAGTTTAAAGTCTATTACTTAAGAATTTTTGTAATGGTAACTTAATTTTGCTGACTAGAGATTCTAAATTCTTGGTTCAATGGGACAACTAAGTTATTAAGATTCAACGAGCACTTGGGAGTTAATTGATATTCATTCCTACGATAAGAAATGTTCTATATGTAGAGCGTTCTAAGGTAAGTTAAACTTTTAATCTAAAGCTTGGATAAACCAAGCGGAGTATGGCATGTACTCTTAATAGAGAATCACCTATGTAAGTGGGAAATTGGATCGCTTCTATTAAAATGTTTATGAACTTGAATTCTTTAGAGTACTTGTGAAATTCAAGAGTTGTTCATTGAACACAACCATGAGAACTAAAAAAATATTAGGGAGGTTATTGTGTAGGTACTATTATTTTAGTTTACCCCAATCTAATGACAGTTTAAAACATCACGTTTACTGGTTAGCAAAGTAATTCGATAGTATTTCACTATGAAATGTTTAGACCCACCCACAAGGTACCTGTCTAGATCCAAAAGCTTCTCGCTTGGACTCTCTTTCGTGTCTGCATAGTCATTTGCAGTAATTTTCATTCATATGGAGAATTATTTGAATTTTTTTTGACTAATTTTGATTGATTATTCAAGAGGAAATTGTTGTCAGTGATGGAGATTTGAAGGCTGAAGGTATCACGAGTAAATCACATAGTTAATTTAGTTGCTCAAAACTAATTTGGTTTAATGAGAAATTAATGTGAAATTTAAGCCATTTATATATATGAAATTATTGGAAAATTAAGTAAAATATTAAGGTATATTTTAGAACTATTTTGGCTGAAAAGTCGTATTTTTTTTGGACATGACATTTTCAAAAATCACTTCTTTTCATCGTACAGACATACTTTTGAACTTATATTTTTTCTAATAAAACATGCCTTTTTAGACATATCTTTTCATTTTGAATTGTATATTTTGAGACATAATTTTTGGATGCATTATATATAGACACCAATGTTTAGAATTTTCATTCATTCTCTTCATCCTTGCATTATCGTATATTCATTTGATGCATATTCACTTCAAAATATTCTCTGCATTTATTTTGAGTCGAATATTAGATAAAGAGAGTTCAAAATATCTGTAAGTTTCCAGGTCTATTTAATTTAAAGTGTTCCTATTGTGAAATTTAATTATTATATTTTGGAAGACGAACGTCGAAAAACCTTTAACACCGATAAGATAATTTATCGTTTTAAGGAGAAAGTGTGGGGACTCCTAGATTATCTGCCACGTAGTTAATTAGTGCTACATGCGGCCTTTAGTTTTATTTTATGAGTAACAAAATTCATTAAATTTAGCTACGAATGCGTAAGCAATGACGTTTTGCAAAAATAGGACAGGACCGAAAATGTCATAATAATAATTGGGTTTGAACGCGGTTTCCGGGACCCTCCATTATTTTATATGTTTTCTTTTTTAGAGATCTGTGACCGTTAAATAAAATAATAAATACCTTTGATCCTATATAGTTAATTGTGCAAATCCAAGCTTTTCTTCCATTATATAAGATAAGCAATTGCAAGTTGCTTTCAACATATTTTCTATATATTTGAGAACTGATAAGAAACAACGAAGTGCAGCATCTTTGAAACCCTTTTTAATTTATTGAGAGATTTTCTTGAAAATTCTTCAAAATAAACAGTTGAACAATGGAAGGTTTGGCTATGGAAGATGAGGAAGAGACTAACGAAGAAGATTTACAATCAAGGACTACGTTTTGTGCTAGTTCATCAAAACGTACACCCAAAGACGAGATCATTTGGGCGGATCTTGATGATGATTTGATGGAGATCAAAACTCAAAACCTGATGCAATCTCTATTGTTGGAATTGGAGGACTCGGCAAGACGACTTAGGTTAGAAAAATTAATAATTATAAATTTATTGTGTATCATTTAATATTAGTATTTGGACAACGATATTTCAAAATTATATTACGATGGACGATGTATGGAATATCAAGAGGGGAGACGATACGAAACAATTCTTTACAGATGATGTGGAAGTAGAATCTTAAATGTTGCTCACTAAGGGGAGGAGATATCTCATTGTCATGGATGATATATATAACGTGATAAAGAATTTTTTGTCCAAATGATACAGAAGTAAATTAGTTCGTCGATTCGAAAACATGGAAGGAGATACCTCATTGTAATGGACGATATATTGAATATCGGATCTCGAACTATATGAAATAATGATACAATTAATATGGAGTATAATCTTGTTAACGAGTAGATTAAAAAATGTAGCTATTGGAGATATATCATTGTAATGAATAATAAATAGGAGTGCTAAGTTTTTGGACGATATCCTATCCAATGGTCATTGTTGCAAGCTTCTTTGGGAATATATGTAACTATTCTTGGTTTATTGTACAATCTTGAAATTCTCAAGCTGTTGTATCGATTGAGTTGTATGATTGTAGAGATTCAATGACAACAAATACTAAAGGAAACAAGGCGTCAAATTTGCAGCACATAATTGTCCAATACATCGTTGTTGAATTACAATTTTTGTGTTTCCTTTTCTTTTCTACTAATTTTGGAGCAGATAATGAAAATTAACTTCTCCTTTTTGGACTATGGTTTTCAAACTAAACACAGTTTTTCTTCCCCATAATTTTTAATGTGCTTGTTCGGATACAAAATTGTGTAGCCCTACTTTGGATGGATGTTAGATTTCGTGGAAGCAAGAGAAAAGTTTAAAAAGCTGAAGAATCTTAAGAGAACTGGAGTTTACTATGTGTTATATATACAAGAAACGCATTTTTATTTTATATATTGTAGTTAGGTTTTGGGCATTTCAATCGAAATCAATCTTTCGAACAGAACACGAACACGAATCGGATGTTTCGGTCCGGTTTCAAAAATAAATAAATTAAGAATCGGAATCAATAACTTATAATCGATTGGGTTCGATTAGGTTCTCAATTCCTAAACCAGAACCGTGGATACCCGAGTGAAACCGATTATTTATAAATTTTTATGTACAATTAAAAATAAGTTGGGTAAAAAAATATAAAATCTAAAAACCCTAATTTGATATTAATTAGTCTAAAACTCTATACTTTAACCCTAAAAAATTAAGATTGGCTCCTACTTTTTTGCATCTCCCCTCACATCAAATTTCAGAGGTTAGTACATGTTAATATTTGCAATCAAAAAGTTTAAGTTAGATTATAGTGTAAATTGATGAATTAAAGTGTTTATTCTTTATCATTCAGCTTCTTACTTTCTTGCATTGTTTACAAATTTAAGTGGTTTTTAAATTATTTTTTCTATAATACGTGGCAATTGAACTTGATATATAACTTAGATGTTGCATGCTTTTTGGTTATCTTAAGTTTGTGGTTCTTTTTGAAATAAATTTTTTTCCTTTTTACTCAAATAGAGCAAGTTCAATATGTGTGCTACAATTTCTTAATAATATATAGTTATATATCAAATTAATATTTTTATGCAAGTTCGTTTTAAGAGTATAAGAATTTTAGCATTGTTCATAATTAAATCATAGGTTCTAGTATGCGTCACTTAAAGATTGAATAAGATTTATTAAGAAAAAATAATTTCTTTTCAAATTGTAATTTTATGTTTTAATTTTCTTCTCTTTTCATGATATTTAGTCTCCATGATTTTGGTTTTTGAAGATTTCTTAGTTGCATTTTCTCTCCTGCACAAATATTATCAAGTAGTAGCATGTTAGAAATATGTATTGAAAGAATCTATATGAAAATGTTTACTAAATAAATAACAAAATGTGTTATAGGTATAATCATAACCAACAGTTTGGGTTTGGGTTTGGTTCCAATAATTACAAGGACTCGAATGATTCCACTTACGAAATATCTGAAGTATAATGGGTGGTTCCAGGTATTGAAATATCCTGACCGACCTACCCGACCCCCAAACCCAATTGGAGTAGAAAAAAATATTCTGCCAAATTCATGTTAATGTATGTATTATATAATAGTGTATGTTATGTTTATTAGAACATTTTCAAGTGGCTCTATATTTTTAAAGAGTACATTCTACAATTTAAAGAGTAAATTCTCAAGTACTCCAACATGTTCTTTATATTTAATACTTAATTTTATTACTCTAAAAAAATATATATTATTTTTCTCTATCTTTTATTTTTACAAGTTTTTTCTACAAATTATTATATTATTTTTTTCATTGAAAATTCAAATATTTGAAATTTATTTAATTATAAAAAGTGGGTTTGGCTCTCTAAATTTAGAGAGTCAAGCTCACTCTCTAAATAAAAATGTTAATTTAAAGAGTCTTTAATCATAATTGTAAGGTGACTCTTTATAATAGAAAGAATTTTATGCTTAAAGAGTCTATTTGAGATACTTCTATAAAGTAATTTAAATATTATTTTATGCCCTTGTTTAATCCACATTTTTTTTTAAAATACATGTTTCTCTCTTTTCTTTTCAACCATACATTTTTCGATAAAATAATATTACACGCAATCAAAAAACTTTTTCCTTCGTTTTTAACTATATATTTTTCATCAATCTATTACTTCAAAATGCATTTTACAAAATAATAATAATAATAAAATGAAACACATTTTCTTGAGTTTCCTCGAATTATTGTGATCCTTTGGTCAGTGTACTTTTGGAAATATGGGTTATTTCTAGGAATACTTATTTGTACGTGTGTTCATGACTGTCGCTCATGCTTCTGTATCAAGTTACAATTCATGTGCCCTTTATAGCTCTTTTGTTTTTGCCTTACACATCATGAGATTTTTTATCAATTCAATCTAGTTCCTGTTTGGTGGGAATAAAATCAGATTTTTAGTAAATTTTAATAAAAAATGATGAAATGCATGATTAAAAAGTTGTGGGTTCCATAAAATGTGTAGTAAAAATTAATTGCTTAATATATACTTTTTTTGTTATCATCAATCATTTATTCTTCTCCGTTAAAACTGAGTAATGGTATGAAACTTCAATAAGTATTGTAGTTCTAACTTTCTAACAAAGATATCTATAATATAATCTACAATGTCCAACATTTGGTTCACTAAGCTTTATTTGCTTTTTTTAGTATTTCTATACTACTATTTTATTTATTAATTATGGTTTATAGATATAATATTTTATCTAGCTAGGGTCAAATGTATATTTTGTTAAAGAGTTCGAGGCCTTTTTAATTGTTGTTAGAGATTCAAGGTACCAAGTGTTGACCCCTGAAAATGAGCCGCCAAGTCAAGTACGGTTCCAGCGCGTTCCTACCGGACGGACGATGGTAGCATAGAGGAATGTTCGAGTTTCGGCAGGTGAACAATGATCACTGAGTTAAAATCAAACTAATCAATGTAGTTACAAATAGGAATATGTGGAAGGATAGATAAAATGTGCATAGGAGTTGCTATTGTGTATTGAAATTTATGTTCGATAAGCATGCCAAGAATCCGAAAAATAATCAAACAAGTCTTTATGTGATTTCTCAAGAGTTCAAGTATGTATTTCGAATATCTAATTGTCCAAAAATCCAATCATTCATGCCCCTTTAAGTTACAAGAAGACCTTACTTATACTACATTGGCCGACATGGTGTTCATTGGATAAGAACCACTTCACCTCATCTCCCTAATTAGGGCATCACATCACTGTCTATTCATGCAATTATTACATTGATAAGGGTCAGTCACTCTATACAATAGGCTGACATACTTTATTATAAGCGTTACATCAATCACTTCTAAGGATCTTCAAATCTATTAAAAGGGACACATCGGCTTTATGAGCTTCGGACAGGTTTGGGAGCTTCAGAGAGACTTTTGATGTGGTTCTCTAAGTGGAGACCTTGGCTTAAGTTGGAGTACTTCATCTTTGAGACAGTGGCTCAACATGGACTTCGGCCTTGCGATATAACGACTTCAACTTGTCTGATTTCTTCATATTTTGACCTTATGGGTCTTTATTTGACTATCTCGTTGGCCTTCCACTTATGTGAAACTTTTACTTTGAGCCTTGGAGGCGAGGCGTAACAATAGACCTCCAAGTCTAGGCATAATTATTTATGTAATGTATGGAGTTGATTGTAATGCTTAGAATTTAAAATATACTTGACCTGTGCAGACCTTATGCAGGTGTTACGCGAAGTGGTTGACTTGATAATATTTCATCTTTTGAAAAATTTCGGGAAGGTTTGTCGAAGTAGAGTGAATCCGAAGTTGTATGTTTGGAAGTACCCTCACATAACCGAGGCTCTAACTGAAGTGGTTGAGGCGAAGAGGGTCAGAGTCTCAATGGGCTTTGGATATGGCAACTACGAGGCGTCTTAATGTCTTTGAGAAATACAAGGCATCCTTAATTATGGCGCATCAATGATTTGATGTCATGGTGCGTTTATAAGAAAAAACAGCTGAAGCGGTTTGCCTCCCAATACACGAAATCGTTGCTATGTTTAATACGCAATGATGGCTATCTCCCACGTATTTTGCGAATTTCAGATGCATGAAGGTGCGTGATATCGACGTTCTAATCTGGGCCGTAGAAGATGAAGAGTCAGACATGTTGAATGGCTCAAATTAAAGCTTCTAAATCAACGGTTGGATGACCCGAATCAAGATCCAATGGCTAGGGTCGAGTGGGTCTACCTATAAAATGCACAAACTTTTAAGAGAACTTTTCCTACTTTTACACGAATCTTTTGCCTCTCTCTTTCCAAATTTCCCAATTCTCCAAGTATTACCTGGAACTCTCAAGCTTTTCTTCTTGAAATCCTTCAAAGTGTTCTTCTTTGTCGAGTTCTTTCAAAAATCTCTCCTCTCTTCTTGTCATTTCTGTGGTTTCTAGTGTTCTTCTTCCTTCATTCTCTTTGAGGAAATCGTAAGTATTGCATTTTGCTTTCTTTTTTAGCTTCGTAAAAATTTAAGCAATCTTGTATATCAATGGCTTCTTCAAATTTGAAAGTAGAACATGGTGAATTAGCTAGTGAGATAGGGTTTCAAATTACAAACACAGCCGACCTTACCAGGGCCATTGAGGTAGGGCAAGGTGCTTCAACTTCTGGGGATAGCGATGGGGATGATGACATAGTCCGAAGGCATCTAAAATCCTATCTTTTGTTGACCCTACCTATTTAGCCAACATTAGGGAGAAGTATAGGATCACTTATGACATCGAACTACTCTCCACTTCTCCTAACGAGCGAGCATGCTACCCTAGGCAAGGTTATGTCCCTGTTAGTGAATATTTGTTAAAAGCTGGACTTCGCCTGCCGATCCACCATTTCTTCCGAGCTGTCCTGAAGCTGTATGGGCTGGCTCATACCCAACTCGTACCTAACACCTGGGCCTACTTGGTAGGATCCTACTTCCTTTAGAAGGAGGCCTCATTGGGTGGGGATATGCCCTTGCACGTCTTCCAAACAGTATATCAGCCTAGGTCCTTAGGAAAATGGGACTCCAGAAGGTGGTATTCTTTGTGTCCTTGGGGGCACACTCCCCCTTTGTCATAGGTCTACCTTCCTCCATTAAAAGGTAGAAGGAGACCTGGTTTTGGGTGAGGGGGAAATGGCAGGAGTGTGAGGGCGATCTCGTTCCACATGTCAAAGTCCTGACCTCATACTCCGATACTCATGAGTGAATTCTCTTCTGTTGTGGTTTTTGAATTGACGAGGTCCGATACTTACATTTTTTCTCTGCCTTGCAAGATTGGTCGAGCGATTCGAGTTTACTGAGTATGATTGGGACACTCTTATTGAAGTTTACAAGAAATCCTCAAACGTACGAGACTTTGGCCGTTTGATTCAATCGAACAGTTTCTTCAAAGATTTTGGCTTGATGGTGAAGAAGGGTAAGACGTTTTTACAGTTGGATATTTTTCTTGACATCTTTCTCATAGAATCTTACTAACCTTATTCACTTCTTATTTTGTAGAGAACTTCAATAAGAGGAGGTCCCCTACCCCGACATGGCAACCACCCTCGCCGCCATATCCACCTCGGGAAAGGGAATGAAGCCCTCATCTGCTGGAGAAAAGCGGATGAAGGATAAAATTGAGAGTATCAACAAGGAGGGTGTCTCTCAAGAGAAAGGACAACCCCCTATGCCTAATAGGGGTAAAAATGTGGTGGAGGAAGAACCTAAGAAGAGGTTCAGGGTCCCGACCCCCAGTAGGGTGGGCTGTTCTAGAGACGTCCCTCCCCCCTACTCTAAGGTCCCAGTGGGGAAAAACTATTGGCCAATTCAAGGCCACAGCCTTTGGGAGATAGAAGGGGCCAACTGTTGTGGAGCACAAGAGCTAGGATTCTGCCAAGAAGGCCAAGACTTCTAGTGACTCAACCACTTCAGAAGTTCCTAAGTCCAAACCTGGCCTGGCGAAGAAAGACGAGCTCGAATCTGAGGCCCTTGCCTTCCTTCCTCCTGAGGTCCAGATGGCTACAACAACCTTTCACAAATACTAGACGGAAAAGTGGTCCTTCGTAGAGAAGAGCGATGCCATTGACGTCGTGGCCACGATGGTAGCCTAAGAGGGAAGGTCGTTTGGGATGGCCATAGAGGCTGAAGCCCTCTTTAAAAACCTTCAAAGTAAGAATCGAGGATTTGCTAATAAAGCCTCTCAAGCTGAGGAGGGTGCCAGTAAGGCCAAAGCGAAGGTAGAGGTCTTGAAGAAAAAAACAAGAAGATGAGTAAGTGAAAGTCGCTTCTGCCTTGGCAGAAATTGAAACTTTAAAGAAGGAGGTTCATCTATCTCAAAGTGAGGTGGCCTCCTTAACGAAGCGAGTGGAGACATCTGATGCCCACCAGAAGCTGGCAGCTGAGGTCTTGGAGAAGGCCAATAAAGAGAATGTTGCTCTAAAAGGGCAAGTGGGGGAGCTGACCTCACTTAAGAAGTAGAGAGTGTCAAAAGTGATGCTGAACTCGCCAGCAAAAATGCTGAGAAGACCTTCCTAGCCAACTTCTACTTACTAGAGCTTTGGGAAGTATTGGAGGAGGTATGCTTACACTGAAGTAATTGAGTGGCTGGAGGTAAACATTCGAGACGTCAACACTTCTGATTTGAGGGCCGAGTTTCTTGAGGATGAGGTGGAGGAGTCTGAGCCTCCAACTCCAGCATAAGGGGCTCAAGTAATTGAACTTGATGGAGATGCAGCTAAAGAAACTGCTGAGGAAGTGGCCCCTGATGCAATCGTCCCATTTGTGGCTCCTCAACCCCCACCCCCTTAGGGCATAATTCCTATAACTTTTTTATTTTCTGCTGTGTAATGGTTTTGACCCACCAAATGTAAATGTTTCTTCATGAGTAAATGAACTTCCTTGTGGTCTTTTATTTTCAGTATTTTTACCACCTCTATTCATTTTTTATGAGCTTGTCAATATGAATTCGAACTACTTATACTTTAATAAGGACGTTATATCAAACTTAAAGTGACATCAACTTGATAATTAACATCTAATTTATAACAACTTCGAACACCCACGAACATTGAGGTTTAATAACATGTAATAAGGTCAGACTTATGTAGTTATGAACCTCGGCGACATAATCAAACTTTCCAAACATTTTACAAGTGTCAGGAGGTTTGACCTAACAACAAAGTTCAGAATTTAAACACACCATTCTTTAAATAATAAATCAACTGAGGCCTTATTAATCATCGTATAATTTGTTAAACTTGATAACTAAATTTACAAGGTCAAACACGTATGCAAGACTTGGGTAATATCAAATCTTCGCGTTATACTTCAATAATAATCCAAACATCATGATTTTCTCAAAGTGTTTGGAGGTCATGTACCTTTATAAGTTTCTAAACTTATGCTCATCGATGTTTATGAATTGAGGTCCTTTAATACATCAGATTCTTCTGAATCTATTTATAATTCACACAAGTATAGGCAGTTTGTTTGCCTTCATTTTTTAAGCATGGAGTTGAGTGGTTTGCCCATACTGGGGCTTTCTTAACAACTTTTAGCTGTTAAATGCATGTGCCATACTTCATGAGTACATACGTGGTCCTCCTTGGGACCCATCCTTCCGCAAGATTTTTATATTTTCCCTATATAAGGACAGTTCGTCCTCGAAGGAGCACCTCCAGGGCTTTTAGAGTTTCGAAGGAGAATTCTAACTTTATGTTTAATATAACAAAAGCCATTTTAATTGAATTTCAAATTGTATATATAGAATGTTCACATCATTAGTAATACTTGCGCAAATGTTCTACATTCCATGGATGAGGCTGTGTCTTTCCATCCATATTCTTAATTTTATAAGTTCCTGTCTGAACCTCTCCACTTATGCGGTAAGGACCCTCCCAGTTGGGACCAATGGTTCCTGAGACAACTCTTTAGAGGGTGGAAATACCCTTCACAGTACCAATTTATTCAAATGGAATGACTTCATTTTTACCTTCGAATTATAGTATCTAGTCATTTTCCTTTGATAAAATGTTTAATATAACAAAAGCCATTTTTATTGAATTTCAAATTGTATATATAGAATGTTCACATCATTAGTAATACTTGCGCAAATGTTCTACATTCCATGGATGAGGTTGTGTCTTTCCATCCATATTCTTAATTTTATAAGTTCCTGTCTGAACCTCTCCACTAATGCGGTAAGGACCCTCCCAGTTGGGACCAATGGTTCCTGAGACATACTCTTTAGAGGGTGGAAATACCCTTCACAGTACCAATTTATTCAAATGGAATGACTTCATTTTTACCTTCGAATTATAGTATCTAGTCATTTTCCTTTGATAAATGGCCAATCTGGCTTGAGAGTCGTCCATCCTTTCTTCGAGGAGATCGAGTCCACATCTTCTCATCTTGTTGTTATTTATTTCACTAAAATGTATTCGTCGAGGAGATGGTAGACCCACTTCAACAGGGCTCATAACCTCGGCACCATAGGCCTTACAAAATGGGGTCTCCCCTATTGCAGTTCTACTTGTAGTCTTGATATCTCAAAGTACTTGAGGTAGTTTATCAACCCATGACCCTTTAGAGGCATCCAGTTTTCTTTTCAACGTATACTTGATCGTTTTGTTGATAGCTTCAACCTGCCCATTTGCCTGGGGTGATGTGGGGAGGAAAAATGTTTCTTGATAGCCAACTCCTCACACATGCTTCTAAGTTTCTTGCTGTCAAAATGTATGTCATTGTCCAATGCAATTGAATGAGGAATCCAAAACCTGCAGATGATATTTTTCTATAGGAACTCAGAGATGCTGGCCTCCGTGATTTTGGCCAGTGGTTCGGCCACCACCCATTTGGTGAAATAATCAATGGCGATAATTGCGAAGGTAGAATTTCCTCTTTCTTTGGGAAGAGGTCCTATAAGATCGATTCTCCATCATGCTAATGGCCAAGGGCTAGATACAGCATTCAACTCTTGGGAAGGCTGTATTTGGAAAGTGGCAAAGCGTTGACATTTATCACACTTTCTAACAAATTGTTGTGCTTCATTTTTCAAGGTGGACTAGTAGTATCCCTATTTTAGTACTTTCTGGCTTAAAGACCATCCTCCAGTGTGGTTTCCATATACTCCTTCATGGATCTCCAAGAGTACGTAATTTGCTTGTTCTCCTCCAATGCATCTGAGTGAAGGCAGTGAGAACCCAAGTTTGTACAGTACATCGTCTTGTAAGACAAAGTGGGCAGCTCTTCTTCTAAGCTTCTAAGCCTCCTCCTTTTTAGGTGGTAGGGCAAACTCTTTGATGAAAGATATTATTAGCTTCATCCAAGCTAGGGAGTCTTCAATCTACATTACCGCCTCGCCAGAGATGATGGAAGGTCCAGAAAGATGTTCTATAGGTACGTATGTGAGTAGTTCAAAATCTATACTGATTGCCAATTTGGACAGTACATCGGTCTGACATTCTCAGTGTGTGGGAATTGTACCAGTTCTAAATTTTGAAAAGAAGGGACAAAGTGCATAACCAATTTCAGGTATACTGCCATAGACTTGTCCCTGGCTGAAAAATTACCATAAACCTGACTTACTACTGATTAGGAGTCACTGCTGATGACGGACCTCTTTACTTGCATTTCATTGGCCAACCTTAAGCTAGTAAGGAAGGCCTCATATCTGCTACATTATTGGTGGCTTTGAAACCAAATCTCACAGTACAGATAAGATTATGTCCTTCTGAACTGACTAAAACATCCCCAGCTCCTGACCCTGTCTTCTCCAAGGATCCATCAACTGATAGATTCCAGGTTGGAGGTTCAACGAATTTCAATGCTTCTTCCATTTCTGGGATGAGGGTGAATTCTGCCACAAAGTCTGTAAGGGCCTGGCCCCTGATGGCAGCTCTTGGTTTAACAACAAGGTCAAACTCACTAAGTTCCACATCCCACTTCAGCAACCTTTCTGAGGCATCAGACTTCTGTAGCACCTGCTTGAGGGGAAAGTTTCTTAACATATATATACTATATGCTTGGAAATATTACCTCAAATTTCAGAGGCTATTACTAAAGAGATGGCTAATTTCTCCATGTCTGGATAATGTCTCTGCTGCCAAAAGTACTTTGCTGACGTAGTATACGGGCAGCTGGTGACCATCATATTCTCTTATTAAAATCAAGCTGATGGCTTCGGAAGTCACTACTAGGTACAATTGTAGTGGCTCGTGGTCCCTAGGTTTGGAAAGGAGGGGAGCCTGACCCAAGTGCTTCTTCAGCTTTTGTAAGGCTGCCTAGCACTCTTCTGTTCATTGAAACTTGTTTCCTCATTTGAGGATCTTAATAAGAGTAGGCACTTGTTTGTAGCCTTCGAGACGAAACGGTTCAGGGCTGCTACATGCCTAGTGAGACTTTGTAACTCCTTCAGTTTTTTAGGTGACCTCATTTCAATTAAAGCCTTGACCTTTTAAGGTTTGCTTCGAATCCTCTTCGGCTAACGATGTAACCCAAGAACTTTCCTGAAGAAACTCCAAAGACACACTTTAAGGGGGTTGAGTTTCATCCGATATCTTCTC
This sequence comes from Fraxinus cuspidata, assembly GCA_903798385.1. NCBI lineage: Eukaryota > Viridiplantae > Streptophyta > Magnoliopsida > Lamiales > Oleaceae > Fraxinus > Fraxinus cuspidata. The sequence continues at coordinate 21,613 of CAIGRP010117722.1, forward strand.
AGAATTTGGAAGGTCTTACTAAGGTTTTCAACATGATCCCTACCATTAGGCTTTTCACCTGCATGTCGTCCACGTAGACCTCCATGGTTTTTCCGATAAGGTCGACGAACATCTGGCGTTTTTCAACCCGAAAGGCATGACCTTGTAGCAACAAAGACCATTGTCTGTGATGAAAGAGGTGTGTTCCTCATCTGTTGGGAACATAGGGATCTGGTTGTATCCAGGATATGCATCCATGAAGCTAAGCAGTTTATGCCCAGCAGTCGAATCCACAAGTTAGTCTATTCTGGGAAGTGGGAAGTTGTCCTTAGGATAGGCTTGGTTTAAATTTGAAAAGTCTACGTAAATCCTCCACTTCTCATTGTGTTTTTTGACCAATACTGGGTTTGAGACCCACTTAGGATATATTGATTCTCGGATAAATCCATTATCGATTAGCTTCTTGACTTCATCCTTCATAGCCTCGTATCGTTCAGGGTTAAGAGCTCTTCTCTTTTGTCTATATGCTACAACCTTTGGGTCGATGTGAAAATGGTGGCAGTTGATCTTAGGGTCAATGCCTATCATGTTGCCATGTTTCCAGGCAAATACCAAGACTTTTTAGTAAGAAACTTTTCAGCTCCTCATTTGCCTCTGTTGGTAGATTTCTTCCAACCTGCATGTGCTTTGAGAGATCCTGCGGGTCTGCTGGGAAGCTCTCCAGCTCCTTCATAGGTGCTGTTTGTGGTTCGTAATCAATAATGCGATGATCCAGTTCCTCCAAGTTAACTGCTTCTTCAGTAGCCCTCTCTTCTCTTGGGGTGTTACGTCTTTCATATATAGCCTCTTCTTCAGAGGTGTGTATGACTTCAAGGGTGTCCCCTTCTTTGGCATCCTTCCCTTATTCAGAGATGTCATGCATGTCTAGGTCAGTGGTGATGACGTTGACGGTCCTTGGTTCGACCTTCCTTAGGGAGTTTGAGTAACATTCTTTAGCACTTCGCTGGTCACTTTGGATAGTGGCTATGCCTTTTTCAGTTGGAAACTTCATGCATAGGTGATGTATGGAAGTGACAGCCCATAGTATCTTCAAGGCTGTCCTCCCAAGTACTCTATGATAAGCAGATCAAATATCAACCACTAGGAATTTTATGAAATGGTGAGCAATCAGGGCTGCAATCTCCATCTCTATTGCTAGAGTGATCTTACCCTTTGGAATGATGTTGTCCCCTGTGAAGTCATACAAAGGGGAACTCATTAGGGTTAGCTCATGGTCAAATTTTATTTTGTCAAAGGTAGTTCCAAATATAATGTTGACCGAACTTCCATTATCCACTAACATTCTTTTCAGGCCATTTCGGGCCACGACAGCCCTTACCACTAGGGCGTTACAGTGTGGATAATGCACACCTACTACATCTTCCTGGGCGAATGTGATAGGTGTGATTATTTTTTTTTTTTGGTTGCTTCTCTAGCATAGTTCCTTTGTGCGTTTCTGGATTCTCCCACCACATGTGGACCCCCAATGATTGTATCGATTTTCCTGATGGGCTCCTGGCCATCATTTGCTGGGGGGGCTTCGTCTTTGTCTTTGACCTTCTATGGGTCTTTCCATGTCATTATCCCTTCCCCTTGGGGGGTCATTTCTGTTAAGGCACCTCGGCTCAACGTTCCCGAACTGTTGGGATGAGCACATATTCGGGAGCACCTTTCTTTTCCTTGATTCATGTTTTGGAAATGGCTTGCGACGTCCCAGCAATTTTTTGTGCGATGGCTATGGGATTGATGGTATGTACAATAATCAGGTATTTCATCCCTGTTTCTAGGTTTAGTGCATCGTCTCCTACCTCTTACCCTCGACGGGTGTCTCTGGTAAGGCTGACAAGATGCATTTCAGCACTAGCATTTATTTCCTCATAGTCCAAGATAGGTACTGCATTGAGTATTGTTGCGGCTAGTTCCTGCCCATGATTTAGAGGTGCCTGGTGGTCCATCAAATAGGAAGTAGGACCTCTCACTCTTTGTATTTGAAGAGGGGGGAGTCCATGGCTAGCCCTGTTCCTATGATCTCTCAATTCTTCATTGAGGATTTCTTGCCTTATCATTTCCAGTAGGGCATCATAGGTGGCAGGATCCCTGTTTTACACGTCTCTTCAAAAGAGAGAGTTCATGTCCAAACATCCTCTTAAGGCAATTAACGCCTCCCTATCTGTGACTTGTACATAGCAGGTCATTTCATCAGGAAAGCTCAGTGTCTGACCGTGTTGTTGTCCCGTGTCTTGCAACCGTTGTATGGGCATTTCACATTCTTTGCTAGTAGCAGAGCGCTTTAGGAATGTTCTTTTGAGGTTCGGCCAGCTCTGGATGCTACATTCTCGTAACCTTTTATACCAGATTTCAGTTCCTTCACTTAGAGTTAAATGAAAGGCTCTGCACTTCATAGCTGGGGTGGCCCCCTTTAAATTCACATGGGTTTTGAAGCTGTTGATGTGCTTCGAGTGGTCACCTCTCCCATCATACTTAGGAATTTATAGAATGTGAAGTGGTTCAGCATTGGGACATTTCTAACAGCTTGTGAAAATAGCGAATGATCGTTGTCGTTTTCAAGGTTACAGGCCTCTGGGTTTCATCAGAATCCTCATCTTCCCTTTGGTAGGTTTGGAGAGGTGGTTGGGAGGATCCTGCTTCACTCCTAGCCCAGTTCCTTCTTTCACTCTTATTTTTAGGGGGAGGAATCCGAGGTTTCTCATGGTAAACTGTCTCTTGACCTCCATTTTGAGAAGGCCCCTAATGCATATTCCTAGGCATAGGGGGAGAAAGATGAGCCTTCATATTCCTAGGCATTAATGGCGAATGAGTCTGCCCGTTCCTAGGAAAACTTGAGCTTATCCTGTCGAAAAAACTTATTGACCTCTGAGGTTGACCATCTGGCTCAAAATTTGGAGAAACGTTGTATGGGGTCTCATGAGCTCATTCTAAGGCGTAATTGGTTGATGTATCAACCTCAACTTCTCTTTCCTAGGTGCTTCAATCCTAGTATGATGGTGCCCAGCCATTTGACTTTGGACTTTCTCTTCTTCGTCATAGTATTCTTGGGGGTTACGTAATGCATTTCCAGGGGCTGCATATGGTGGAACGAGGTACATTCCTCACCCCTGCATGCTCATCAACATTTCATGTATGGCTATGTTTTGCTGGGTTGTACTTCGCATGTTGGTAGCCATTTCCCTAGTAAGCCTAGCTGTGACTATGATCCTGCCTCTGGACCCACCTTACCTATGTTGTGGAGGTTGTTAGCGAACAGCTGGGGTAGCTCATGAAGGTCCCCCTTCTTCAGGGCGTTCCCTCATTCTTCGGGGTGTATTTTCGTCATCGCTTGAACTCCTTTATTCAAGGATCGAATAAGTATCAGATTTTTGTGTTCTCTGGTGGTTCTTTCTTCAAGACTCTCTTTTTTCAAGAGTTGAAACTTTCTTGCCAAAATACTTTTAACTTGTCTTTTCCTACAGGTACTTTCGTGGTTAAATGTATGGTTTTTCACAGACAGCGCCAGTATGTTAACCCCTGAAAATGAGCCAACAGATGTTGGGCCCACTCATGCCAAGTCAAGCACGATTTCGGCGCTTTCCTACCTAACCAACAATGGTAGGAAAGAGAAAATGGATGCGGGAGATACTTTGCGGCATGAGATAAGAATGTTCGAGCTCCGGCGGATGAAACCAAATAAATCACGCTAACAACTATCGCTAAGTTAAAATCAAGCCAATCAATGTAGTCACAAATAGGAATATGTGGAAAGATAGATAAAATGAGTATAAAAGTTGCTACTGTATATTGACATTTATGTTCAATAAACATGCCAAGAATCTGAAACATAATCGAACAAGTCTTCATGTGAATTTCTCGAGAGTTCAAGTATGTATTTCAAATATCTAATTGTCCAAAAATCCAATCATTCATGCCCCATTTAAGTTACATACATCACTTCTAAGGGATCTTCAAATCTATTAAAGGGGACAGCATTGGCTTTATGAGCTTTAAACGGGTTTGGGAGCCTCGAAGAGACTTTTGAGGTGGTTCACTAAGTGAAGAGTTTCGGCTCAAGATGTAGTGCTTCGTCCTTGAGGCAGTGGCTCAACATGGGCTTCGGCCTTGATATATAAGGACTTCGGCTTGTCTGATTTCTTCGTATTTGACCTTATGGGTCTTTATTTGACTTTCTCGTTGACCTTTCCTTTCGCCAACTTGGCTTGCTACGTGGCACTTTTACTTGAGCCTTGGAAGCGAAGAGTAACACCAAGCATGCTATTTTGATTAAGCTTTAGATTAGGGTATTTATAATTTTATCTTGTCACACACTAATGTTTCTACTTTGTTTTTCATTTGAGTAAAAAAATGATATAATTGAGAGTTTTACTTTATCTCTTTTTAATCCTAGTCGTTATATAATTTGGAATCAATGATGTATTGACCAAGAATCAATTCTTTACATTCATGTGCGGATAAAAGAATTTTAATTATTAAGTATTGAAACTTCTACGAATTTAATTATTTTATTCGTAATCGCCTTCTGCTATAAATATAAAGATTTTCAACCTAGGTACTCAAGGTGCAGAGACTAACCTTGATAAATTAAATGAAGCTTGTGCTTGTGCTTGTGCTGGTAAGATTGAGAGTTAAGAGGAAGTTAGAAAGATTTCAAGTATGTACATAAAAAAATTGAAAGAGGTGTGATGTTGAACACTATGAGAGAACATTTGTTTTCTACTCTTGTCAAGTCTGGAGTCAGCGGGACAAATTTTTTTTCTATTAGATTGGTGAATAGAAAAAAAAAATACCTTAACATATAAATGCATTTGGGGATTGGTCTGGGCTTGGTCATTGGGGATTTGAAGAAAACCCATTTTATGAATTTTCAAAAAGAACAATAGGGATATGGATGCCCAAAGTAGCGATAAATACTATATGGTAGCAGCAAAAAATTCTTTGACAATAAACCTTTAATCCTTATACTTTTAGACCTACTTAAAACTAATAGAGACAGATTGTATTAGAGTTAAATAATTATTATTTTTTCTTTTTTTTAATTACATGTCATTTATAGAATATATTCAATTAGAAGAGCAACTACTCAAAACTTCTTGAACGATAATCTTACTCTCTGATTAAAATCTAAACTCCTTCCAACAAAAAATATTAGGGCTAGGCAAAACCCAAATCAGCTCGTGAAAATCGTCGAAACAAACTCGAATCAACCAATTTTGGTCATTTTTTATGTGATTTTATAGGTGGGTTCTGGTTTTTGGTTAAGGAAGAGGGTTGGGTCGGTTCGTGGGTTGACCCATGAAAACCGATTTAACCCATCCAACCCAACCCTCCTAGATTTAAAAAAAAAAAAATGGGCATGACTCTATCAGACAAAACACATTACAACCTTAACCTAATCTTTCATTTTCTCTCTCTTTTGCTCGAAGCCTCTCCCAGTCTTTCCTCAAATCGTCGATGTCGAGCTTCACTTTTTAGTTGTCGATGTTAGTCATTAGAAGTTCACAGTCAATCACTACAGATAGCTCTTCATTTTTGTTGTTCTGATTGTCCACTGTCGCTCATCGTAGTTAGTAGTGTCATGATTCCATATTGAAAAATCAGATGTCGCACTGGATACACTTAACAGTTTACAGATTACCAATTTAATGGCTTTTAAGGTATCGATTGGTTGTTACTTATCCCTTTTTAATTTTGACCCTACATGTGGACTCAATCAAAAGCAACAAGTCACTTTTTATTGTTTCTAGATGATTACACATACAAGTCCAATTATCCTATATTTGAATACCGTAGTAATAAAGATAGCAATAATAAACACCGATATGATAACGGAGAAACCCAACTGGGTAAAAACTCTGAGACCAAGCCTGTTACCTCCACTATAGACAATACGGAGTGAGTTATAATCAGATATTATCTAGCCAACTCCACTAGACTTCCTGGTCTATTTCTTGTTAACTCCAAGGTTTGCTCCAAGACCCGCTCCAAGATCTTCTGCAATTGTCTCTTTCCAGAGAAATTCCAATAACCTACTCCAAGGCCTTGTGCTCTTCCTGTGCTTGTAGTCTAACCTCTCTCAACTTCCGGAAACTTTTGAAATCTAACTGAGTGAGTACCTTCCTATGACCGATAGGAAATATGTAGTGTTTCAGATTTAATGGGTTTGATGTTTTTCCCAAATATGCAATTCTATGATCTCAAGAAGAAAAGATAGAATCGGTGAATGAATATGCTCTTTGATCTTCAAAGAATAATATGAATGTGTTTAGAGAATAAGCACAATGAACAACCACCACACAATTCGTGCATAGGCTTGGGTATTTATAGGAGAGGGTAATTAGGTTGAATAGGTCAAAAAAATACTTTAAAATAGTAAATTAGGATTTTTTGGATCGACCTGTCGCTCGAGAGAGAAGCCGGCGACAGGCGAGCGATAGCGAGAGCTTGACGACAGACGGGCGATAGGCAATCTGCTTTTACCGCTCGAACGCCAACGGGTGAGAAGCTAGAGAAAATANGAGATGGTAATTAGGTTGAATGGGCCGGAAAAAATACTTTAAAACAACAAATTAGGATTTTTAGGATTGACCTGTCACTCGAGCGTGAAGCTGGCAACATGTGAGCGACGCACTGTCGCTCGAGCGATAGCTCGGTGATAGGTGGGGGATGGGCAATCTATTTTTGCTGCTCGAGCGCCAACTAGGCGAGAAGCTAGCGAAAATGCGACGATGTGTTTCTTCTCTTTTCATGCTCGAACCCTAGACCTCATAACCCAATTTGTACAAATTGCACCATAGATCCTTGACTTTTACAACTCGTTACAAATTAGACCTTTTATCCATAGAATCTCCAACACTAAAAACCTAACAAACTCCCCCTTTAATGTTATGTGACAAAACTATACAATAAGTTGATGAAAACTAAAAACAAAATCTAAACTACCCAGCCTTCACTGATGTCTCTTACATTCCTTGTTAAACACGTTTCTTTAAATCCACAACTCAAATACCCAGTGTAAAAGCACGTGATAAGAAAAATAATAAAATCATTAAATATATGATACCACCACTAACTAGATTGAGACGTAACACTAATGTTAATCCAAACACCAAAAAAAATATTAATATCACAATAATATTAAAAACTCAAACAGATATGTAGATATGGTATGGAATGCAATGTAATGTAATCAATAAATCTCCCACATCAACTACTTCACCTCAAAAATTTAAATTCTTCCATTCAAAACTTTTAATACAAACTTTTACTACTTCACTCTCCTCCTTTTTATCACAAATGACGAAGAGGCTAATAATTAAAAACTTTTAATACTAACATATAATAACTTAAAAATCCAGTTGTTAGCGTGCACAAGTATAATCAATGTACAGTAAACCTTCCCATATACTTAGTTTAAGTTAACATGGAGTAAATTGTATAAGTAACCCATCTGTGTAAAGTGTCACTAATCATTTGTAAGTAGGACTCCAAACCTTAATTTTGTGAGAAATGACATGCTAAACATCACTATCAATAAGTGTATTCCTCTACTTATGAAAGTCAAACTATTTAAAACACATTAGAACCTATAAAAAAGCACATTTTGTATGGATATTTTCTCTTCACTTCCTAACTTTGAACATATTTTATTTTCACATCTTTCAATATATTAAGCTCATAATTACTTTTCACATCTTAAGTGCAGGCTCTTCTCCATTAAGCGACTAAAATGACTCATGTAGCGAGCTTTAGATCGGTTAACCCAAGTCAGTTGACCATAGACACCAAGTTATGAGAACCCTGCACGCTTAATTGCTCGAGTCAAATAGGTTTTGAAGAAGAACATAAGATATTGAGCTTTTTATTACCTGGGATAAACTTGAGCATAGGTCTAATGAATAAGTTTTCATGTTCAAGGTCACATTACTAACATGTGATTGCCATCCGAAATCTCACACACGCGGTTGAGTCTCATTAACAATATTATAGTGTATGCAGTGCAGATGGTACATGAAAACACCTATACTAAGTATTCCATAATAACCTAAGCAGCCATGGAAACTATGTTACAACTTATCGATTAAACCCATGCTTGATTACAACAAACAAATTCAAGTATTTTAAATATTATGCTGTAAAAACAATTTTCTGCATTTTTTATTCTTCAATTTTCCATTTTTTTTATTTTAAGTATGAATGCACCTAGCATACAAAAAAATGTCAAACGCATAAAAAATAAAGATAAACATATGCATGAGTTTTCTACCTAGAAAACTAATAAACAAATATGATGTATGCATAAATCAATATCACACAATGATAAAGAACGAGCATGCACCAAATATATATAATCAATTAGTTATACAAATGCTCTTACCTTTAAGAACACCTTGATCTATTTCAAAAATTTTCAGATCACTTTTCTTCTCCCGAACTTGCCTAGTGAAAGGAATATTCCGAGTCATCTCAATAAATATCTTGGTCAATTGACTCATCTGATTAGTAAGAAAGTCAATCTAACCAACAAACTCCTGATTCTTATTTCTATTTAAGTTTCGGTTCCTATTTCTGTTCAAGAAATAACGATACATAAGTCTTATGTGTCCTAACTTATCGCAATGAAAATATGTAGGGATAAAACTAGGACCAAAGTTATGAGATCGTTGATATCTATTCTTAGGTTAGCAGGTTCTACGCTGTCTAGTATGTCTCTGTCCTACATATTCTTAGATTCAGGGTTAGGCATATTTTTAAGCCGGTCAGTACTAGGAACAAATGTGATTTTGGATGTACAAGCAACATTATGATTATTTTATTATATCCTAGATATCCTTTATTACCAGCAGACTTGCCTATTCCTAGAATGCTGTCTAGCTTTATAGAACCATTAGAAAAGGGAAGAAGTTAAGAATTGGAATGCTCTAGGTCGCTCAGAAGATTTTTAACATGGATTTCTAAGGTTTCCTTTTCAACTGTCAACTCATTAGCTCTCCTAGAGGTCTTCTCAAGCACACTAGTGAGATTCTTAACCTGGGTATCTAAAGATTCATTTAAGGATTTCAACTCACTCAAGGTTAAGGTAGATTCTTGAAAGTATGTTATGAGTTTCTCATTTTTCAACTCAAAGTTCTGTAACTTTTGTACTTAGGGCTTTATTTTTTGTTAGAATCTTATTGCTCTCCTCATAGATTTCATCATAAGTCTCATGAATATCTCCCTTACTATCAGAATTGTCCTCACTATCAGCATCTTCTTCTGAATTCTCACCACTANGAGTTTCTCATTTTTCAACTCAAGTTCTGTAACTTTCGTACTTAGGGCTTTATTTTTTGTTAGAATCTTATTGCTCTCCTCATAGATTTCATCATAAGTCTCATGAATATCTCCCTTACTATCAGAATTGTGCTCACTATCAGCATCTTCTTCTGAATTCTCACCACTACTTACGTTCTTAGCCTTCTCACTCCTCTTATCAGATTCATTCCTAATTCTAGCAGTAA
>CAIGRP010117723.1:0-14358 GCA_903798385.1 Fraxinus cuspidata
AAAAGATAATTTAACATAAATTATGTAGAATTTAATTCAAAGGACGACAAATTATTTTGATTTAGCGTTACAAATAAGTATAAAAACTGCATTTATCATGTAGCAATGCCAAATGGATCGACAAAAGAAATTATGAGATTAGGAGGAATTGATGAGATATTAAGATATCAAACTCATAATCTAGATAATAATATTAATGCAGATTGATGAAAATATTGCAGCAATTCCAAATGGATCGACAAATGAAATTATAAGAATAAAATCAATTGGTGAACTTATTTTTTAATGGTTTTTGTACACCAATAATACACATAATTTTTAAACCCTCTTCTCAATGGCCTACGGTGCCGAGGCAACGAGTCCAGTTGAGGTCGGATTACACTCTCCTCGTCGATTGCAATTCATTGAGTATCTAACGATGAGTTTAGAAGATGCGAGTTCGATTTCCTATAATGAAAAAAAGGGATGAATCCCAAGTAAAACTGACCACATATTAAAGGAAAATGACCTGTTACTATAATGCAAGAGTAAAGAAAAGGTCCATCCAGGTAAACGACCTAGTGCTTCGGACGGTTTTCCTGTTGTCAAAGAACCAGGACTAGGCACACTGGGTCCAAATTGGGAGGGTCCATACTGCATTAGAGAGGAACTATGACCATACTGGATGGAAAATTACAACCTCACCTATGGAACATTGAGCATCTTAGGATATGTTATCAGTGAATGTGCTTTATAGTAGGAAGATCTTTCCCAACCCTTGTAAATACTTTCCAGTGTGAATAAATAAAACCACATTTCGTTTAAAAGATCTAAAGCATAAGCCCTCACATGGATGAACCATCCACCATCTATGGAAGCATAGGTGCCTCGGAGAAGAGGATTGGATCCTAAAAAGGATTAACTCATTGGATCTCCGAGGCGTACAATACGTGCCTCCCTTGATGAAGCTCCTACAAGGATAAACCATCCACCATGTAGGAAAGTGTGGATGCCTCAGAGAAAAGGATCAAATTCCAAAAGGGATTACTTCATTGGTTCTTTGAGGCACACAAGACATGAATCCCTTGACGAAGCTTAATGACATGGGAGAAGTCTCTACATGGTGAACCATCATGGGCGACTCGGAGAAGAGGATCAGATCCCAAAAATGATTACTTCATTGGTTCTTCGAGGCACACAACACATGCCTTCCTTGACAAAGTCGAACGTCATGTGAGAAGCCCCCACATGGATAAACCATCCATCATGTAGGAAAGCTAAGCGCTTCGGAGAAGTGGATCGGATCCTAAAAGGGATTACCATATTGGTTCTCTGAGGTTTACAACACATGCCTCCCTTGACGAAGTTGAACGTCAAGTGACAAGCTCCTACATGGATGAACCATCCACCATATAAGGAAATGTGGGCGCCTCAGAGAAGATGATTGGATCCCAAAAGGGATTTCCTCATTGGTTCTTTGAGGCGTACAATACATGCTTCCCTTTATGAAGTAGAACGTCATGGGAGAAGCCCCTACATGGATGAACCATCCGCCATATAGGGAAGCGTTAGCGTCTCGGAGAGAATTGGATTCCAAAAGGGATTACATCATTAGTTCTCCGAGTTGGACAACACATGCCTTCCTTGATGAAGCTCAACGTCATAGGAGAAGCCCCTATATGGATAAACTATCCACCATATAGGGAAGCGTGGATGCCTTGAAGAAGAGGATCGGATCCCAAAAAGGATTACCTCATTGGTTCTCTAAGGTGTACAATACATGCCTCCCTTGACAAAGCTAAACATCATGGGAGAAGTCCTTGTATGGATGAACCATGCACCCTATAGGGAAGCATGGACACCTTGAAGAAGAAGATTGGATCCCAAAAGGGATTACCTCATTGGTTCTCCGAGGTGTACAATGCATTCCTCCCTTAACGAAGCTTAACGTCTGGGAGAATAAGAGACTACTGAAAAATGTGGAGCTCCATATGTTCTCAAGACATCATGTTTAAAATGCCATAAATGTTATTTGCCTTTAGAGGTTGCCATATTTACTGCGGTTTGATTTGAATTTTTTAAGTTATGCATATAATAGAGGCCCCAAAACTACAAATTAAATTATTGAAAACATGAAAATATAAAAACATTCACTTCATTGACAAGCAAATCTATTCAAACAAAGGCCTTGAGCCATCATACAAGAAACAAAACCCAAATCATATAATATGTTGAAGATGGCCGTGGTTCGACATCTCAGCAGTAGGCGCTTCAACAACTGGAGCCTCTTGGCTTGAAGTTTCGTCCTCAAGAGCGTCTTCTTGGTCCACTTTGCTTCAGCTTCAACCATGTCATCAGGAGGGGTCTGAGACACTTCCTTCAAGAACTCTGCCTCAATTCAACAGCATTAAGTTTTGAGTAAATCTCCTCCACCCTATCTACCATCTCAACATAAGAAAACCGCTTCCAATAGGTGCCGAAACAATGGTACTCTTCCGTCAAGTGGAAGTTGGCAATGTAGTCCTTTAAAGCGTCCTCGCCTACTTCTGAGCCCTAACCTTGGCTTAATTCGCCTTCTCCACATAGTGCTTCATTTGGGTCTTATAAAACTGGTTTACATCTTTGAGCCCAACATTCTCTAAGTTGAACTTTTCCAAAGCTTCGACGGTTAGTTTTTGATGATTGTTTGAAGTTTCAACCTTTCTTGTCACATGTGCTTCCCTCTTTAGAGCTTCAATCTCTGCTAAGGCAGATTCCAACCTTATTGCCTCTTTAGCTCACTGTGCCACAAGCTCCTCAGCCTCGGCCTTTATTCATTTCACTTTTTCCTCCACCGAGGCCAACTTATCAACTGACTCTTTATTACATGTCTGGATGTCCTTCAACACCTCTCGACATTCTAAAGTATCCCAAAAGCCGTAGCACTTTAGCTCATCATGGTTGTTGTCAGATTCACCATTTCGCAGGTGGAGACATAGGTCCCCCACCTATCAATCCAAAATTTGTAAAAAATTGCAGTGGCATCTTGGACTTCAGGTAGCAACATGTCCATCACTTTGGGGCAATCTCTTCATCTTGCCCAGCCAGAAATCTATCGAATTTCCCTGGAGTCCTCACCATCAGATCCTTCTTTGTGGCCTTGGAGGTCTACTCTACCTCTTTGGTAGCCTCTCCATTGACCTCCCTAGCCTTTTATACTTTTGTAGCAGTGAAGGAAGACTGCATCAGCTTTGGAGGTGGTGGAGGCATGACTTGCTTCGCAGCCAGGGCACTTGTTGTTTCGAACTTCCAAGAGGCATCGCTAGTGCCCTGGGAAAATTTCATCTTTTTCTGAAGCTTCTCTATCTTCTTTTTACCCTTGTCGACCTTCTGGGTCGCCTCCTCATCATTTCTCTCAGCATGTTCTTTGCTGAGACATTCCAACTTCGCCTTCACATGCTTTGCCCCCTCAAAGGATGGTTTAAAAGTCCAGGAACCCACTGTGGAAGTGGTCCTCAAAATTGAAGCCATGTCAGGGTGGGGTATTTTTTCTTCTCGAAGTCATCTGTAAACATAAGGACAATGTTAAAAGCAACACTTATTTTATGCATCCACATAAAGCATAAATATTTACCCTTGAAACCATCAGTCCGAAGTCCAGGACGAATTTGTTGCGGTTGATTAGATGGTCAAAACGTCGTGACTTTAGGGGACGTCTGTAAATATCTTTGATAACATCCCACTTAGCTTGGGAGAGTTCGAAATGAGTCCCTAAAACTGTAAACCAACAAACATTAGGTAAAGTTGTAAAAAAAATTATGATAAGTGTTAAAGGGAAGGCTTTGGAGTACTAGGTTACAGAACAATAGCTCGACGTCGGGATGATAAAAAGGTTAACACCTCTCATTCTTATTCCTTTTTATGGTGCAAGCTAGGGCCTTATCTCCCTCAACCAGTTGTCACTTGTCCCTGATCCAGAACTATGAATCTTTCTACCCCTTTATTGAGGATGGAAAACCTTATAAGAAAGTGGCATGAGCTCCCCAAGGAGACTTATAATACCACCCCTTAGACTCTCATTTCCTATGTATCCGAGGCTAGAAAAGAGTCTGGAATACGAGTAAGGGTATAGCCTCGCCAAGCGAGGTCTCCTTCCAAATGAAGTACGCCCTAACCAATTGGCTCCACACATCTGGCAATAATTAGGTGGAAGCCAACATATAGGACCTCAGCACTGCACTACAAAATGAGTGCAGAGGTAGACGTATATCCGCCTTGAACAAATACTTATTAACCGCTACACAACCCGGCTCTGGGATCTTATATTTTCCTTAAGTGCATCTACTTTGGCAGGGGTTATAGCATAAGGAATTTTTGCAACACCCTAACTCGCCTTGTAGTCGGTTGGACCTTCACTCATTATCCAATAACCTCCGTCCGACCCACCAGACACAGCCCACCCAAACTCAGTAATGGTTATCGTCCCACTGCTAGGACTAGACCCAGAAGCGATTCAAATTGACAAGAGATAGAATAAATGATGGAAAAGAAGAGAAAGTACCTAAATGGAAAAAAGCTTTGAGAAATGAAACGTTGCAAGAGAACAGGGCCGGAAAAGCTTTGTGAATGCTGTACAGATTTGAAGATTTTTGAAAAGGTAAAAAACTGATATTGTGGTAGGATTTTGGCTTTATAGGAAATGAAGACGAAGCTCGGCTATTAGATCAAGACCTACTTCATCCGAGCTATCCATCTTTTAACCACATTTGTGGCGTTGAGTTCAAACGATTTCTCTTTATCAACGTCTCCGATTTATACATGTGTCTCACGTACGAGCCTCAGCGCGTCGACCCTAAATTGCTACATCATGGCCAACATTGTGCATTCAATATATAACGCCCGTACGCATATTGGAAGTCCAAATGATTTAATTGTCTTCTCTTGGTAACAAGAAAAAACATCAAATCATTGGCAGCATTACCAACCAGCTATTAAATAAAAGAGCCTCAGCCGTTCAGCACTACCCTGCTTCGGCTCAACAAATAAATTTTAGCTATCAAATAAAAGAGCCTCCACAATTCAGTACTACCTTACTTCGGCTTACCAAACAAATTTTAGCTATCAAATAAAGGAGCCTCAGCAGTTCAGCACTACCATGCTTCAGCTCACAAAACAGATTTCAACTTACAAATAAAGGTGCCTCTGCAGTTTAGTACTACCCTGTTTCGACTTTTCAATTCTACACTTGGACTTGAAGGACTATTGTGTTGTCAAAAACCTAACCCTGACACTGGGAAAACTCCACTCAAAGATCGAAGTCTACGCATGACAAGAATAACCATACATGAACTTGATGAACTATTGTTGTGCTTCGCCACCTGGCATCCCACGTGGCCAAACCGTCGAAGCCCTTCAACATAGTCCCTTGCCAAAGCAATGAGGTCCAATGATTGAATATGAAGCCCCACAATGACATCCCTCAGCTGAAACTCTTGAATTCACAATATCATGTTGGAATGATTGATTTAACTTTTGTAATGAGTGATATGTCAAGATCTTGTCAGTATAGGCTGTAGGGTGGCTGCTCCCTTTAAGAGCATTAAATACGCCACAGGCTAGTGAAGTAAGACTGAAGCCTATGATAGGATGCTCCAGTTAAGGAGATGAAGACGCGTGCCCCCTCATCCAACGGACACTATTTCATGTATATAACACTACTAATGCCATCTTCCTTGTATCATTTGAGGCTCACTTGCTTATTTTACACTCTTGGAGTTTAGATTATCTTGCTTAGCTGAGTTTTTGGTAATTGATTATTATTATTATGCAATGGTCCTCAAATATAAAACTGTTAGTGTTTGAATATTTTTGTCTTGTGTCGTAGAGCATCTCCCATGTCCATATACGGTTACATCCTCCGACCAATTTCTCGGTCAAAACGTGTTGAAATTTACTTGTATGGATGCGAGTGGACTCGACTATTGTCCACGTCACCCATTTTCTTTCCCATGTACTGGTCAAATGTTATCCTACATTAAGCCCATGAAAAATATGAACAATGATAGAAATAAATAACTAAAAAATGAACTAAAAATGAAAGAACAATAAGAATACAGATTTTTCCTTCACTTGCAGTTGTTGTGAAACCATCACCACTGTCCACGTAATCTAGTTTTGCATTTTCTTCTACATTAGGCCTTTCTTCTACTTTTGTATTGAAAGTGAATGGTTCTCCATGTGCGTTCTATTGAGTAAAGCCCCTTGTAAATCAATTTTTATAAATATGAAATTTTACATCATCTCATTTTAGAAACCTCCTATTGTTACACATAGAACATGGACATTTAATCATATCTCCAACTCTTATTCGAGACATAGCAAATTTAATGAACTCTTCAGCAACTATATAGAGGTTCACTCTTTCTTTAGAGGACATCTATATCATCATTCCACTTAAAAAAAACCATTATGTAATTAGATAAATTATTTAATACATCCAAATTTAAGGGCGGAACTAGGACTTGTAAGGTAATACATAATATTTAACCCAATTTTAAAATTTAAAGGATAAATAGTATCATCTCTGTCATGACTATGACACCAATTTCATCCTTGCGCAAGTAATATATAACCCAATTTTAAAATTTAAAGGATAAAACAAAACAGGGTAATAATCGACTTAAATTAAAATAGAAAAGCGCTTAATATAATTTGTTCTTCAGTCATTCCTTTGGGTTTAATGCTCGTTTAAACCACATGAAACTCCTTTATANGTAATAATTGACTTAAATTAAAATAGAAAAGTGCTTAATATAATCTGTTCTTCAGTCATTCTTGTGGGTTTAATGCTCGTTTAAACCACATGAAACTCCTTTATATGCTTACAAAAATCTTTACGTGCAATACCATGAAAAGTGGCAAGAGATATATTAGTCCAGATTTTTGTTCAAATGTAATGGTAGCATCTAAAGTAGGGAATGTTATGCATAATGGTTGTTGATTCAAATTGGGGGATGCGAGCTCTTTCAAAGTTTGATTTTTAGCCATGACTTCCTTGTCCCCCGAACCAGAATCGCTAGCAAATAGGAGATCAAGAGCTAGATCGTTCTTTTCGAAATTCCGCCTAGTGCCAATCCTTAACTTTTTTTTGGAGCATCACAAACTTGTAAAAGGAAGCTGTTGGGACGAGCACACTTTGATCTAAGTGCTAGCTATTAGGTATTCATACGGAAAAGGCGGGTCCAAATTCAAAAGAGGTCCAAACTGCATCTTAGGGGAGATGGACCATTTCACGTTCTTGACATGATTGAAAACAAGGGCTACAACTTATGTTCGGATTTGAGGACGAATCCTTTTAAAGAGGAAGAGTATGATATGATCTGGGTTGCGCCACAATTTATCAAGACTTAGGTGATTGTTTGAGAAAGTCCTAAGTCGGGTTCGAGTCTTCGAGGAGCTAATAAAGGCCACATAAATGGGCGAATTTTCCTTTTCCGCACGAGAATCCTAGTTGCCTTATAATTCCAATCTTATTGATATTTTACCATAATTTGAACATTATTCCAGTTTTCCTAGGTTTTCTAGTATTAGTATAAATAGCAATTTCCATTACATTGTAAAGACAGTTTTTGATTAGAAATTAATGAAAGATGTTTGGCTTTCTCTTTTTGTTTCATGATGGAACAAATTTATCGAACTTATCAAAGACGAATAGTCTTTGTGGCGTTCACCAAAATTATCAAGATCTAACAATCTTATGGCGTTCAAAAACATTCGGGTGAGATTCAATTATCGTGTGATCAAGAGGTCGATAAATCCATTTTTTATTTGTTGATTGGTTTATTGTTTTTGGGTTAAATCCAAAACCTTGACTCTTTGGCATTCTTGGGTTCTGTGTTAATATCGTTGCGGGCTTATGTAGTGTTCGTTTCTACGTGGTTCACATCATTTGGTATCAGAACTTAGGCTCCAAAATCAGGGTTATATCCAATTCTTTTCTTTGAGTCTTTTTTTTCCTTTTGCTGCCCAGTTCTTCGTTTTCTTCATTTTTTGTCTTTGATCCAGAAAATTCCAAAAAAAAAAAAAAAGTCAAAAGTTGTTTTTGGGCTAATCTAGCATCCAAATCAACTTCCGTTTCTTTGACAATTTCGTAGTTGAATTATGAGTTCAAAAAAAAAAAATTACTGTTCATGGGGTACTGTTCACGTCGTTACTGTTCACCAATTTTTTTTTTTTACTTGATTTATTTTGAAAATTTCCAACATCCTATTATCAAATCTACATTCAAATCTATTTATTTTCAATCTATTCCAAATTTGAGAACCACTTTCTTGAATTTTCATAGTTCCCATTCAAAGTTTAATCCAAAATTCCTTGAGTCTATCTATTCACCAATCTCTCTCTCATCTGGTTGATTTTCACACGGCTTATTCGAGATTGAGTTCGAATTGTTCTTGAAATTTTTGATTGGAAGCATTGAGTGGAAAAATGCTAAGTGGTGAGATCAATAGAGGGTAAAAGCCAAACTTGAATGATACACAAGTGAACTTCGGTGAGACAGAAATACTGTAGAATTTAGGATGTCGAATTAGGTGTTACAATGGTTTGAAAGGATGCTTGGGGATGTGAACGACAAGCTGGACAGGTTGGACACAAACTTTGCTAATCTTCTTCGGGGGCAATGTGCAGAAGCATTCAATGCAAGAAGACAAGGTAGAAATCTTGGTGGAGAAAGTGTTGATCAAAATAGATGCAATAGCAAAACAATATTTCCTTCATTCAAAGGAAGGAGTAATCTAGAGGCATACTTGGCGTGGGAAGAAAAAGTGGAGTTTATATTTGATTCTCATGGTTACTCTGAGGAGAAAAAGGTAAAGTTAGCTATAACTCAATTAGTAGATTATGGTATAATTTGGTAGGATCAGTTGACAACTTCTAGGCGAAGGAATTATGAGAGACATATTGGAACTTGGGATGAGTTGAGAGCTATTATAAGGAAAAAATATGCACCTAGTCACTATTTTGGGTATAGGAGTGATAGGCATGAAATAGGGTTTCGAGAGGATCCTAGAAGGTGTGATGGAGTTGAGAAGTCAATTGTGGAGGGGGGATTAATTCTCAAAATGATCATACCAAGGAGCAAGTGAGAGAAAAGAGAGAAAATAGTGAGATGGCTAAGTGTGATGAAAAAATAGAGGAGCCACATGAGAGAAAAGAAATAGAAAGTGAAAATGAGAGTTGACAGCAAGTAAGAGATGAAGAAGAGCCATAAGAGAGAGAGAGGGAAGAAAAGTTAGAAGTGAGCTTGTAAGAAATGAAAGTGAAGTTGAGAGGGCTTCAGTGAGAACTAACAATTCCCTCCATAGTTAGGTTATTTCTATCTTGTAGGTTTTTGAACATATGGGCATCCATGAAAGCGAGCCTATTGGGATACCACCTAATCCAGGCATTGAGCATCAACTTGTGGATGAAATTAACATGCCCTACCTCAGCTTGGATATCTCTCTAATACCGGCGGTTGACTTTGTGATTCCCAAGGTGACGAAGGTGTTTCAAAGGCATTGGAAGGAACTTATATGTAGTGGGTTGAATTATCAAAGTGAAGTGATGGGAGAGATGAGTCCATTTGCAGTGCCATTAACACCTAGGCTGAGTAAGACGTGGAGGAAGCACTGTGACATGGTGATGGAGGTTATTTTTGGAGCAACACAAACTTGCAAAAAGAAGCTGTTGGGACGAGCACACTTTGATCTAAGTGTTGTCTATTGGGAGTTCATACGGAAAAGGCAGGTCCGAATTCAAAAGAGGTCCAAACTGCATCTTAGGGGAGATGGACCATTTCACGTTTTTGACATGATTGGAAACAAGGGCTACAACTTGGGTTCAGATTCGGGGACGAATCCTTACAAAGAGAGAGAGAGATATATGATCCGAGTTGCACCACAATATATCAAGACTTTGGTGATTGTTGGAGAAAGTCCTAAGTCGGGTTCGAGTCTTCGAGGAGCTAATAAAGCCACATAAATGGGCGAATTTTGCTTTTCCGTATGAGAATCCTAGTTGCCTTATAATTCCAATCTTATTGATATTTTACCATAATTTGAACATTATTTCCGGTTTTCCTAGGTTTTCTAGTATTAGTATAAATAGCTATTTCCGTTACATTGTAAAGACAATTTTTTATTAGGAATTAATGAAAGGCGTTTCGCTTTCTCTCTTTGTTTCTTGATGGAACAAATTTATCAAACTTATCAAAGACGAATAGTCTTTGTTGCGTTCACCGAACGTATCAAGATCTAACAAACTTGTGGTGTTCAAAAAAAAATCCTGGTGAGATTCCATTATCGTGTGATCAAGAGGTCGATAAATCCATTTTTAATTGGTTGATTGCTTCATTGTTTATGGATTAAATCCAAAACCTTGACTCTTTGGTGTTCTTGGGTTCCGTGTCAATATCGTTATGGGGTTGCGTAGTATTCGTTGCTACGTGGTTCTCATCAGTTGTAGCTTAAGTTTGTTCAATATTGCAACAGTTTCTTGTAACTCAGTGTTCAAAGCCAACTTCTGATTCTTCTTCCCAAGATACTTATTAATGACAGCCTCCCATTCATTTTTAGCACTAAATTCGAAAACATCATGTGCTAAATGATCAATCACATAAATAAAATGAACATGATTATTATTATACGAATATATCATGCAATCATAGATATTAAGTTCAATGATTTGATCATCAAGTTCCATGGTCAATGTGCCATTATGAAAATTTATTTTAGCTTTGGATGTCCTCAAGAACGGTTTTCCTAACAAAATAGGGGTAGTTTGATCATTATTTTTCATATCAAGCACATAGAAATTAGTGGGAAGAACCAAACCATTAACTTTTACAAGGACATCCTCAACTACACCCTTAGAATATGTGTTAGATCTATCAGCCAATTGAATCACAACACAAGTTTTATTCAAAGGTCCAAGTTCAATAAAGCATATATAGCATATGGCATGACATTAATAAAAGCTCATGATCTATCATGGCCTTATCAAACCCAGTGTCGCCTATCGTGCAAGGGATATTGAATATACCTGGATCCGTGCACTTTGCTGGATGTTTCTCCTGAATAATTGTAGATACCAGTTCTCCAACTTTTACCCTTTCAATCCCCTTCAATTTCTATTTCCTCTTACTTGTGCACATTTGTTTCAAAAATTTAGCATAACGAAGAACTTGTTTAATAATATCTTAAAAGTGGAATATTGACCTCACATTTAATGAAAATTTCATCCAGCTCATCATGATCTCGTTTATATTTCCTAGATCCTACTCAAGCTCAAGGGAAAGGAAATACAAGTTTATACTCAGGGAGGGGTAAAAACTTACGCTCAGTTACCTCAGTATCATTGGTGGCAGTCTTGTTTACAACCTCTTTTTCTTCATCTTCTTGCTCCAATGGCGTAGGGCTGCTTTTATTGGAACTTCAAACTCCTTACCACTCCTTAGGAAGATTGTGCTTGCATTTTCTCTTGGGTTCACTATTGTTTAACATGGTAATTTTCCCAAACTTTTAACTCCAGCAGGTTGATTGCATTTGCCATCTGACCATCTGAATTTCCAAACCTTAAATACTGACCCTGGCCTCTTGTTGGAATTGCAAAGTGTTAGTGGGAAGGGACTTACCAATATCTTCTAACGACATATGTGAATTGGAAGTTCGGTTCGATTGTTGTCTATGAAGGTATAGCTCCTTAAATTGTTAGAAACTTGGGCGATTTTGAGTTGCGAGCTGATTTACTTGTGAATTCTCATAGCTAAGATTAGGATGATCCCTCCATTCCTAATTATACGTGTTCGAATAGGGAACATAATTCCTTTGCGGCTGTCCAGGAAAACCACTTACTGCATTAACTTGCCCAATGGGTTTCTTTTGAAGTGTTGGGCACGTATCGATTGGATGTCCCACTATTAAACAAGTCCCACAAGTTTTTCCTATCTGCATATCACCTACAGCCATTTGGCAAACAAAAGAAGTTAGATATTTACCTTATTAGTATGTTTAGAAGGAAGGTCAAGTCAAGTGCCAAATTGTTGAGAGTTGGCTGTCATGTTTGCAATTAAGCTCCTGCACCATCGAGAGTTTTATCTACCAAAGCTGCTATATGACACATCACCGATACTTAGGATAAGATTAGTATCTGGGCTCATTAGATTATCTCTCTCTCTCTCTCTCTCCACACATACACACACGAAGAAATCATGCACATTGTGTTTTGGGGAGTGACAAATTCGGGCGAGCTTGGCAGCTATGATAAAAACTTTGTATCTTCACAGTCCATGGTCCATGAGTTAAGTAGCATTTTTTTTTCTTTATTCAATGGTTATGAGGAATCGCTATACCAATAGTGACAAATCTTGATGAGATATTTTCACGTTGTTATTGAAAAGTATTGTGAGATGGTTGTAATTGGATAAATTATTATTGTTGTATTTGAGGGACTCCATCTATTACGAGGATTTCATGTGCCACGATTTGATTTTTCTTTTGTCTTCATTAGCCACTAACATTATATAGAGTCACCTGAACTATTTTAGGATTAGCACCTTCAAAGTCAGGGTGGATCTAGAAATTTTTTTAAGTCGAGCTAATACTAAAAAAATAATAAAAAATTACACATAAAAATTTTGTTTTTACTTAAAAAAAATTACTACAAAAAAAGGTGAATTTCCAGCCTAGTCCCCCCTAAACCCTCCCATGTTCAAAGCATGATTATCCTTGCAATGGTAATCTTTAACGCATAGATAGATAAGGAAGACATGTAGTCTAATATAACTTTTTTGGAATTTGGGTCCATTATGAGATTCACCTCTCAAGTTTATCCACCTAGAAATAACTAGAAAAAAAATCAATTAAATAAAAATGGAGAATGACAATAACCAAAAAAAAAAAAAAAACCCCAAAAAAATAAAAAAAAAAAAAAAAAAAAAAAGAAAATAAAAAAAACAAAAAAAAAAAAAAAAAAAAACCCCAAGAATTTATGTAGAAAACTTCAAAATTGAACAAAAATCAATGGTCATAATATTTAGGAAAATGTTACAATTACATTGTATCGATCTCTCCCACCCAAAAACCTCCCAAGCATGCAAGTACAATAATAACTAGGTCAAGAAACAGGAAGAAAAATATAATTTGTTCTCTCCTTTCGTGTCTCCTTTCCTTTTAATCTTCTATGCAGATTTTTTTTTTTCAAATTAGTTAGGAACTCTTTATATTAAACCTCATTTACATCTTCCCTTTTAAGCCTTTGTTTAGTGTAGCTAAAAATCAAAATTTTAGTTTATTTTGATAGAAGTTGTTGAAATATTTGAATGACAAATTAATAAAAGTTACAGATCCCATGAAATATAGTTAAAATTAATTGCTGACTCTCAAAATTTTAAGTTACACCAAACCTGAAAATGAGGAATACATTGTGATGGATATTATTATAATTTGGATCATTGGTGGGAGAACGTGACAATGAGTTGGCAATATAACCCAAGTGGTCCTAATTAAACAATGAAGCACGATTATTCTAGACACGATGGGTAATTGATTGCAAAGGCGAGTGGCATGATTATTATCTCCTTTTTATCAGATTAAGTTACTGTTTTCTTACGCAAATCGTGCTTACTACTTTTCTCCTTTTAAGTTACCCAATGTACTGAGTATTTGACCAAATCAATTGATCTCACTCACTTACACATCAGAGAATCTCGAATTCACGAATAGTAACTGTCATTTTGTTACAAATTTTGGTAATCCATAAAGTAGGCATGCAAGTTTAACTCTTCACATGGCCATGTTATCCAAGGGTTATTAAAGCAAAACATTCTTACGTTTGAAGTTCATTGTGTAAAACGTCCATATGTTTCATTTTTTTTTTCATTTTCACCCATATTTCGACATTTCATTGCAGAAATCATCACATTCATATATTTTTATACAATTTCTCAATATAAATTTGTGAAATGATTAATATACTTCCTATTTAAAGAAAAGAAAAGAAAAATAAAGAACTAGTTGCAATCATAGTCTCAATTTTTTTTAAAAAAAGTGTAAATGATTCATAAATAAATAATTAAAAACTAGAAGAAAACAATCTCTCTCTTTCTTTCCCCTCCCCATCGTAAACGTAACACATACTAAATCACATCAGAGTTATTCTTCCTTCTTTTTAGACATCAAATCGGAGCTATTCTTCTTTTTACTGGAAGAATCGTGGAAAGCTGATAAATCAGACCTGATTTAGACACCAAACTGAAATCTTCTCCTCTTCATGGAAAGCAAATTTCCAAAACAGTGATAAAACAAGTGTTTCATTTGAAACAAATTGAAATAAATATTTCCTAGAGAAGGGACATTGTTG
>CAIGRP010117735.1:0-10433 GCA_903798385.1 Fraxinus cuspidata
ATTAATATTTGATAGTGAGTTTGGTTGGAAAAATATGTTGTAATTGATAGGTATTTATAGGGAAAAATGAAATGAAAAAAAAATATTAGGACAAAAACGGTCACTGAAATAAATTCAGTGACCGTTCTGGTCACTCAACTTTTAAATTTTTTTTTTTAACGAGCCACCAGCTCGACGAGGTGCTCGCCATTTAGACAAGCCGAGCGGGCTCGACTCGTCTCGTCTGCCGAGCTACCTCGCTAGGCTCGGCCTCGGGCTCGTCCTTTTGACGAGCCGAGCGATCGAGTCGATGAGCCGCTTGGCTCGTTTGCCACCACTAAGCCAGACCATTCCGTCCCGACAAATCAACGTACTCCTGGCGGTCGATCGCATCAACATCCTCGTTTTTCTTTTGCAATTCGACGGATTGGCCACCAGAAATCTTAACACCAGGTTTAGGAGAATTCACCATAATAGAATGCGGGCCAAAATATCATGTCGTTTTCATTCGTTGTCCAAATCGTTCTTATCATTTCAAATTTGGTCATTGCACCCTCATTTCAACATTTTCTTCTTGTGTTGGTCATTTCTAGGTTATTACCATCTATTTTCTTCATTTAAGCATTGTAAAATCAATAATATACACTCCTCTTTAAATAAACAAATAAAAAAAAAAAAACTGCAGCTACAACTTAAATATAAATGTGTACTTATCATATTTTGTGCTATATTTTTTTTCTTGTATTTTCCTGTTTTTCTATTAGACGGACATTGCTTTATTAAAATAAATTGTCTTTCACAAATTTCATAGTATTGTTTAAATGAAACCATATTTTTATAATTCATTATACAAAATTTATATAATTTTAAAATATTATTGATAAACCATATGATTTTCTTTGAAACAGAATGAGTCTAATTCAAAGACGATTAAAAAAAATCAAACCAACAAATTATAAATTTCATCAATTCAAATTATTTGCAATGGTGAGATAATAGCAGTAGAATATTTTTCTTATTTTTCCTTTCTCTGATTTAAAATATTCACTGTTGTTCTAACTTCTACGTATTTAATTGCATTGTACTTTTTTAATGCACGTTTTGTAATTTTTTGTCAATTTCAGGAGAAGGTTGTATACTTTGCCTTTTATTTTATTAAAAAAAAAAAAAAACATTATCCTTTCTAGTTTCAAGCCAGGATTAAGATATCCACATTTTGATTTGGCCATACTTGTTATACTCGATCCTATCATTGACTAGGACAAAGGGAAATAATGCAATACATAATTGTATATTAAAAAAATTGAAATTAACGAGCCCTAAACTTCTAGCAATTAAAAAAAAAAAAAAAAATTCGCCTATGGTTAAAATCATGGCTGATTTCATATTAATCCGATGTCCTAATTTTCTCTTAAACTTGCGATGAATTATTGTTGATAATAAATATGGGTTCATCAAATTTTTCTTTATCCATAGTTTAAAATTTTAGATACGTTAATTCAACATGATACAAGAGTTTGATAACATTAGAATTAAGTT
This sequence comes from Fraxinus cuspidata, assembly GCA_903798385.1. Classification (NCBI taxonomy): domain Eukaryota; kingdom Viridiplantae; phylum Streptophyta; class Magnoliopsida; order Lamiales; family Oleaceae; genus Fraxinus; species Fraxinus cuspidata. The sequence goes on from CAIGRP010117735.1 coordinate 1,519, forward strand.
GAAGTCCCACTACCATCCAACTATAGAAAAATATTACATGTTAGGTTAATGAGAAAATAAATCAAGTTACACATGTCAAGGTAATTATTCAAAATATTAATATCATAAATATATATTACCGTACTCTAATAACCTAAATTTTTAATTGATGCAAGTCCTTCAATAAGATACATCAATCAAAATTAGTACTACATTACATATGAATGTCGAGCACTATGTATAAAAAACGCTCTTAAAATTTAAATTCGTAAAGTCAGTTTAAGTCTCTGTTTGACAAAAAATTATATATCATTTTATAAATGATCAAATTACATTTTTAACCACAATACTATTATACGTCAGTTTAAGCCTCCATTTGGTATGTAATTAACTACTAAGCTCATATTCGATACAAATTAAAATTCAGATTTTAATTAAAGTCAAAGTCGACAACTAATTTTAATTACAAATTTTATGAGATCAACAAATTTGGACTATATATTTCATCAACTTTTACTAAAAATATAATTTTCATCCCACCAAACAGGGGCTAAATATAAAATATATCTTGATAATCATAATAACGAGATTACTAATAATAGTATGCAGTACTAGATTTATAATGGACAATGAAAATTTTAACCTTTTTTTCCTTCTTTAATTTAGTTATCCGGTCTAATCTATGTGGAAACTTATTCGGGTAATAGGAAAACTGTGCTTCCATGCAACATAAGGTTAACAGAAGAGAAGATTTGCATCATAGTTTTGATTAAGAAGCAATAAAGCCTACCTGAAACTAGATTTAGGCTTTTCTACCAATATTGGATTCCATCTTTTTTAAATTCAGTTTGTGAAGATAACAACTAGAACGAACTTAAATGGAACATATAGCAATAATGGAGTTGGAAAAGTGCCTTTGCCCCCACTACACATTCCCTTTTACTAAAAAATATAAAGATGCCACTATTTGGTTGAATATGCATGGATCTTCCCCTTCAATTCTTGGATATAAATATATATATTTTTATATTCAACTCCACTAAATTCCACAATTTCCTCTCTGCAAAGTTTCCAAATACAAAACTCCTTCCTTTTTCTTTATCCCATCCTCTCTCTCTCAGCATCAAACTCCCCTTTATTTTCATTCCTCGGGGAAATCATCATGTAAATCAGCAAATTAACTCCCCCTCGATAGTCATATCCATCCATTGATTGATGATGGATGGCAGATGGACTGCATGCCCACACCAAGAAAATCCCTAGTTTCTCCCTCTCTGATATTTTCTTGATTCTGTATATGGTGGCGCATAGAGGGGTACATTTGAAGCTGATTAAATGCAGAAAAATCACTTCCAAGATCAGTAGTTACTGCATTTTGGACTGGATTTTCAGTGTATTTGAGGCCAAAGTTTCCTACGAGTGATGGGTCAGTTGTGGTGGCTCCTATTTGGGCAGCTTTCTGCAATAAAGCTGTTGCAGACGCGTTTGCTGCTGAGGATTGATGATGGGATTGATGTTGAGTGCTAAACAAGGATGGAACACTCCCAGCAAGTTGATGATTTCCCACATCTTTCACATTGATATTATTCAAAGGAAGTGAATTACAGCTTAACTGATCATCAGCACCTTTTGAGGAATTAAGACATTTCGCAAAATCCCAATTCAACTGATAAGTAGTGGTTGGTGCAGGAGGGTTAGATGGGCAGGGATTAACAAGTGGATCAGTACAACTGTATATTGCACCTAAGGAACTGGCAGAAATTCCCATTTGGTGCATTTCTTGGAGATTTTTGCACAGTGTTTCTTGACTTTGGGGAGTCTGCTGGCTCATATTCCACAGTGAAATGCCTCTTGTCATTGGATCATTAATATTTTGAGAGTTGCATGAAATTGGCTCGACGATGGAAGGGAAATGCTGCCCCATATTAGGTCCTAGTGAGAACTGATAATTGATATGGCCTGCATGGTTTTCCATGTGAGATGCTGCCTTTACCCTTGCTGTTTCGTCGGCCAAGGCATCACAATATGCCCTGTGAGTGACGAAGCTATCTCGCCTGTTCACAGAATTAGTTCCGAAACAATTACTGGAGACTGCTTGGTACTAGATTGTACAATATTAGAGAAGAAATGAAACTAAAATAAATGTACTTTAATAAATCCACCAAGATATGAGATTATCCACCGCCTATTGCTATAGTCTATATATTATCAAGGCATAACAAGAAGTCTAATAATTATTGACACAGAGCAAAATAGGCCCCTCTTTTTAAGACGAAGGTATTGAAAATCAACACATCTTGATTAACAATTTGTCTTCACTAGCGGCCCCCTCACTTTTGAAACCCAACGACTCACACACATGCACAGAGGTATTGTTCTACTGTAAGTTTCATTGATCTCTTTAGATTTTATTTTTCTTGGGAGAAAATCCTTTTTCTCTATAGTACGCCATTAACTGGGCACACAAGGTAAGAGAGTGATGAAATACCTTGAAAATATAGTCCCGCATTCACATTTGTATTCCTTAGTACCACAAGTCTTGGAGTGAACTTTCCAATCTGATTGCACAGCATATCGTTTAGAGCATTTCTCACACTTCCACTTTTTCTCCCCATGCTTTCGACAAAAGTGTTTTTTTATGCCAGTTAGGTCTCCGAGAGCCCTCGATGGATGGTGATGAACGCAGCCCTTTTCAGGGCACACGTAAACGCGTTTTCGCACTTCTTTGCTACTCCTTTGCTTCAGCTTCCATGGCAGGTTGTGCCCTCTTCTGTGAAGTTGCAAGTTTTGATCCCTCTGGAAACCCTTTCCACATATTTCACACAAGAATCTGTTGGTGGCCATTAGAGTCTTCGGGGACAAGGCTATCACTTCAGCTTCAGGATCTAATATACAATAACAGATAAATTATCTCATCTTCAATGGAACTGCGCAAATCACTTATGAAAATTGAATATATTCATGCTAGAAAATCAATTAATATATATAAAATTGTAAGCTTGATTACCTGGGTTTCCAGGAGGGCTTCTCTTTTTCTTTACAGCAGGTTGAGGATAGGATCCACTAACTTGATTTTTAGTGGAACCAGTTGAAATTACTTCTTCTCTCATCTTCTCTACAATTTCTGTATGTCTTCTCTTTTGGATTCAAATTCAACCTGCAAGAGAAATTCAATAATTTGTTCTCAAGGAAAAATTTAAAATTTTGCAAGAAACAAGCTAAAGGTACTTGTAGCTCTGATACCAGCCTTAACAACACCAGCTTATAGATGCAAGATTATCTCTCTCTCTCTCTCTCTCTCTGTATATATATGTATATATCACACCTTTCTCTCTCTTTCTCCTTTCTCCTACAGGGACTATTAGTGATGGAAGTAGGAAAAACCCAACAGAGAATGAATGGCTAATCAAAGTTTCCAATCTGAACAAGTAACACAAAGGAGAAATGCCTTTCTCCTCTTATATTGCAGATATTTTATTGCTTTCTGTGGAAATATACAGAATATAATTTCTCTTCTCAAAAAAGAATATTGGGGTTTTCATGGGAACCGGTGAAAAGTGAAAGTTGTAGTAAAGAATCAGGGGGTGGGTCCGGGCGGGGGCGGGGCATTGGGATAGAGAGAGAGAGAGAGAGAGAGAGAGAGGGAGGGAGTTTGGCTAAGGTGAGTGATGACACATGATTGAGGCTGGAGAAAGTTGGACTCAATGCCTTTCTGATTGGAATGATTATCCCATAATTGTTTTGCTTTTTAATATTTATGTTAGTTTATCTTAATGGGGTTATAGGCGTGTTTGATAGGATTTTAACTAAAAAAATGATAAAATAGAATTTTGCATGTCATAATTTCAGAAAAGCGTGATGTCAGGTGATATAAAATTACCTAATTGTTTTGTAATTTTTCATTATTAGTTTTCAATTTTTTCCATAGTTATAGTAATACACAGGCGCACCCTCACATCTTTCATTATAATTTATATCAGCATCTTATATTAATATTCAATAAACACATTTATTTTCTCCCTAGCTTATAGGGAGATCATTCAATATGATATTCCAATATTTAAGTTTTAAGACCTGCTACCTCCTGCTTTAAAAAAATTATAGATTTGCGCATGCTACACTCTGTTGAAGACAATTTTAAAAATAGCTTGTCATTTCTCTAATCATTTGAGTTTTAGATAAGATAGTTCAATAAAAATTCTATATTTATTACTGTAATATGACAAATCAAATCCATTTAGATCTATCATCGATACTGACAATTATAGAATATTTGACGTAAGAATTTTCATTTTAATTGAAAACATCAGCATCCCAAAAATTTTAATTATTGAAGTTCCAACAACTTAACTCATCATGAGAAATAAAACAAGTTTAATAGCTTGAACACATTTTTAATTACACCACTTAATATGAATAGTTAAGACAGAGAAAAATTTTGCATGTTGCTTTAATTTTCACGAAGAATGCAGAAGCCATGCACGAACTAGACTTTCAAACTGAGTACAAAAACAAAACGACGAGAAAACGAGAATAAAAAGGGTGTAATTGTCCTTATGACAGCATGTGGGTCCTATTCACTACATATCCATTTTTTTTTCTCCCCCCAAATCCACTAATTGACCTTTTTTTTTTTAATACGATTATGTATAGTTCACATTCTTTTTCTTTTCGAAAGTTTAAATGTGCGTATAATTTTTTTTATTATAATATTGAGACTTAAAATCAAAATTTCTTTGTTGTGATACCATGATGAAATATAATTTAAATTGGTAGATACATACATATATAACTCGATATATATTTTAATTAGATTTTGGGAGGTTGTAGGAGAATATAATAGAGTTCAAATATTTAATTTTGAATTTCTCAATTTCATTTTTCGCTAATTTGATATTGAAAACAATCTTCTGAAAAAGGAATATTAATGTCTAACAAAAAGTTACAAGAGAAAGAGCATTGACAATTTCTTTATCTTCTTTCTGCTTGAGCATTTTTCGATATAATTGAGTACCAACAATCAAAATATATATACTTTAGGCATCTCTTTCATTGGCACATGTTTGGTTAATGTTTATAAACAAGCAAATTACTTTTTATCAACATATTTTATGAGACTTACAAGTAGTACTTACTTAAATATTCGTCAATCATTTATATGTATTTATAAATTAAATCATTCATAAACAATTCTCAAACAAACTTTAATACTATAAATGTGAACAAAATGTAAAATTGTACGAGTAAATTTAATTGAATGTCTTGTCGAGATACTGAAATTACTCATTTGTGTGATTTATAGTCACTATAATTTGTATTAATTGATCTATTAATATTAAATGATGTATCGTGAATAACATATACATGCGAATACCCCAATATCAATAATCTTGAAAATTACTAAGCCTCTGTTTGGTGTGGATTAAAATAAGATTTTTAGTAGATTTTGTTATAAATCGATGAAATGTATGGTTGAAAAGTTGTGAAACCCATAAAATACGTGGTTAAAATTAATTGTCGATTTTGATTTACATTAAAATTTAGATTTTAATTGGTACCAAAAAAGGGCTAAGAATTTATCAAAGTAGGGAACTGCACTAAATTCTCATAATTGTAGCTTTGAAAATTACTTATAAACTTCTACTCTGTCATGAGAGATCTACTTTTACAAAGTAGCCGTGATCATGTTATAAAAGGGGTACCCAAATAAGTTGTTTACTTGTGACTAGGAGGAGATTTTAACGGAGAGGCAATTACTGAGAAAAGCAGTGAATTTTTGGAAATTAGAAAAATCGTCCATTTTTTGGGCTGCCATTTCCTGCAAATCCTTAATCATAATCTAATGGTGTTTTTGCTTGTTCTTTTTTTGTTTAGAATATAACGTTTGGAGTTTAGCTGTTGAACTGTGGTGACCAAAGAATATTCTTCCCTTCTCCAACACTCTCAAAAAGCTTCAACTTTCGAGCTCCAGCTCTTCTTGCCATTACTGTAAGATTCTTCTTCAACTCTCTCTCTCTCTCTCTAGTAAAGCAATTTGTTCTTGACAAATACAATTTACTTCATTACCAGCTAGATAAATCAAAACATGAATTTTTGTTTAACCCATGCGGCTAAGAGCCCTTAAAATCCCGGCACAGAAACCCAGTGTGCAAATTTGAATGATAAGATCCCTTAATTATTGCTAAGTAAAAAAATCCAAATGTGTTGAACCTTCCATTATTAAGCAATTCCTCATAAATTTATACTGACTTTAATTACATCTCAAAAACTTAAAACCCCGAAATCCTAATCAGTATATACAAAAAGCTAAAATTAGCCTCTCTATCTATATCTATTATTCATCTCTCCATGTGTGTCGATATAGATATATATATATGTACATACATAAAATGTATATTTCTTGGACAGAGTTGAAATTTTGTTAGAAGTTAGAAAGCACATGCATGGATTTTTGAAATCGGACGGTTTAGGGAAAAGTAAATTGCTGTCACCAAGGTTATATACATGTGTTTCTTTACTTGTCTTTTACCTGAATATGAAAGAGAAGACCTTGTTATTATAATATTGTTGTTACGGGACAAAACCCTAATTTTGAACTGTCTTTCATACTCTTATACTCAAGAACTTGGAATGGAATATATGTCTTGTAGCATAACAATGTAGTGTTTAACTGTTTGCAGGTGTAGAGAAGAATTAGTGGACTTATACTAATTTATTATTAAAGAAAGAAAATACAAATAACGTAGGAGGGAGATAATGTATGACATCCAATATACGAGAGCATACGATTAAATTATATTATGTTATGCTTAGGAAATAGTCGAATGCATAACGTCCAAATAAATTAAGCCTCGAAACTTAAGTTTTAGGCGATGGAACACACTCTTGTTGGTCAGTCATTCTTCACCGACCCTTCTTTTTACAAATAAGTGTAAATTTAGGTGGGACTTCTATTCGGTTATTTTTATTTTTGGAAATATATAGAGATCAGACATAAGTTTAAATTATAGAGACCGAAAGGAACTGATCAAAAGCAGTTAGGTGAGACAGAAATTTTACAAGCTTGGAAAAGGAAGATTGACTTTACTATTTGAGGGTATAGCCCAAAAGAATAATAGATTAGGATCTGGAATCCATTAAAGAAATCCTTGTGCTTTTGCTCTTTAAAAAGAAGGGAATATCCACCTTTACGGAAACCCAATTTTACGCAACTTTTCATTTATATATTCTACAATTTCCTTCATTTGATAAGTTGATTTAAAAATATTAGAACCTCAATGAATCAAATCTAGCAATCTTCTCTTCAAAGGAAGAAATAGATTGAGCAATAATTTTCTAATATTCTTGATTTCAATTTTGAACTACAAGATAAATGACCAGAGAAATTTACTTAAAGGGCTTATGTTAAAGAACATTATGGAAATATTAATACTCTATTTTCATAATTAGCATAAAACTCCAATATGAATTCTTTAAATAAGTTTTTGAGACATTCAATTTTTTAATTAATTCTCAGTATTCTTGAAAATAAATGAGTCTATTTACCTAATTTTGGTATGAATCAATAGAAAATTAAAGGTTGATCTGATAAATCGATCAAGTTGGAATCTATTTTAATGGATGCTGAATTTTCATTTTCCCTCTTAGCTTATATTATTTTTTTCATACTTTTTGATTTGGATGATAGCAAAATATTGTTACAATTTTTGTAATAATATAAAAAAAAAAAAAAAGTGTAAACATGATATATAGATATATTAGGAAATTACATATTTTTGGAAATACGATTGACAAATAATTATTAGATCAACATAATTATATGTTTTGGAATAATTTAAGTTTAGAAAATTAAAGCAACAAAGTTGGCATTAAAGGTTCAAAACATAGATTTCTATTTGTTCCAAAAAAAAAAAAAAACCCACTTTTGACGAAACTATTATTAAAACGAAAATAATTTTTGAAAAAAGAAACTAAATATAATGTTCTTATTTAAGAAGTCAGAAAATAAAGAAAAAAAAGTTTTTTTTTTTGGATAAGACAAAAGGGTAAATTGGGATGATTATATTTTTTTTTGCTAATATGAGGTTTTGTAATTTTTGATAAGTTTCAATTTCAATTCTAAAAAAATTGAAAACAAATAAAAGGATCTATAATTTTTTATGAGTTACAATTTCAATTTCGGAAAAAATTCGAGAAGAAATACAAGGATAATGGACTGTTTTTGTATCAAGTTGCCAATGAGAGGAATTCAATAAATGCACCAGAACACTCAATTTAGATTGGCATTTCCTTAGCATCCTCATCATCTTTCCCCCTTAGCCATGCATTAAAACGTAATTCAAAAAAAGGTAACAATGTTTACAAGCCATGAGGCTAGCCAACAAAACTAATGAAAGCGAAAATTGAGTTTAATTAGTTTAGTCGTCAATCGATCCAATAATTCAATTCACTGAGTTCTAGTCGACGTGCAATCTAATTCAAGTTTAATAATAATAATAACGATGATATATATAATTCTTATTTTATATCATATCGCTGTCTTGACAACAAACTAACAACAATATCTTTTATAATTTGCTTATTACCAAGAAATCAACTAAGCAACTTTTCCTCTCAATAATGAAACTAAATCACCGCTTTAAAGATACTGATGTCTGATGAAGACATACAAATTCATAAATAAATAACATTTTATATAACTCAGAATGAGACAGAATCCGTGGGCTTGTCTTTAGCGTATGATAATGGGTTCTATGCACTCCTACATTTGACCAACTTAATGTAACCTATGATATTTTGAAGAAAGTATTAAACGGAGAGGATATAATTGGGATTCAAGTTCCGTTATTAATGCTCATCTACAAAAAAAAAATCAGGGACAGATTTAGCGTGGGGCAAATGTGGTCAGCCGCCCCCCCCCCCCCCCCCCCCCCCCC
>CAIGRP010117735.1:10465-35475 GCA_903798385.1 Fraxinus cuspidata
GTATAATTGATTGTAAATTAGGAAATCAAATATTTCCTTGTATAGCATTGTAACATTATATATATTGAAGGCAATACATACTAAAAATTATTCAGCAAAATCGTGACAACGCTGACTCCAATGAGTAAAGAATCCCCCCCCCCCCCCCCCCCCCCCCCTTCACACTAAATTTCAAATTTGGCTCAGGATTTTTTCAAAAAAATTCTTATAGTTTTCAATTTTTGGCTCTGCAACTAAAATTTTGTGAAAATTGTTCCCACAATTCTTTTACTCTAACTCTGTCCCTATAAAAAAAAATTGTGCATTTGTGTTGAACTTTTGATTAATAAAATCAAATAGTGTACTCATGAAAAAACATGTTGACTAGATTTAAATTAATAGATATAATAGGTTAAATTTTAGATGATATGTTCAATAGTAATTACTCGTTTAGTTGTGTTGGGAACTGAATCAATCATGCGCAGCGAAAATTAAACAATATTCAATTCCCACCAAGGATTTACAATGTGTTTAGATAGAAATTGTGATAGAATTAATACCTTTGATGAATTCCACAAATTCCTTTGTTTTTTCTTGAACTCCAATAATCATGATCTGCAATCCAAGCTGTCCAATTGTCCAGCCTCCAATGGTGATCCACATAGAGAACAAGAATGGCGGCTAGGGTTTTCTTTTCTTGTGCTAACAAGAATAATAAATTATTTCATATAGTTTTCAAACCCTAGAAGCCTATTAATATAAGTTCAAGTGGGCTTGGTCCGTCTCTCAAACTTAATCCGGTCCATTATTTAATTAATCAAATTAATTAGATATGGTCCATAAATTAATTAATCCAATTAATTAATTCGGACCTATTAATAAGCAACCCAATTAATTAATTATCCAACACTTGTCAATTAATTAATTCGAGCATATTAATAAGCAACCCAATTAATTAATTATCCAACACTTGTCAATTAATTAATTGGTAAATCTCATTCTTCTTATTCTCTTTTGTGTGTGACCTATTAGGTTCCCAATCACGATGTCTAACGACGTAAATTATTATTTTGATTTAATCAAAGTCGATAAAATAAAATACCAATTTTTAATTTATCATTAATTCACATTCGTCGTCCCAGATTGACATATAGCAATGTGTCGGGCAATACATGTGACGAGAAATATCACGCGATGTGATAAAACCAAACTTGTTCGTTTACCGTGAAACTATAATCTTTTCGTCATATGATCTGATCAATTATGAGATATGGATATGTGTCAATCTCAATTATCGATCATATCTTCTATCACACTGTTAAGTCAATGTAAGCCGAAAACACTTTTCCGACTTATGAGTTTACCTTGGCCAAGGATTTCATTATCAACTTAACTGGATAAAATGTAGATCATAATCTCTTACTATCTAAGAGTGACGAATCCTTTATCGATCATTCACAACCTTCATATGACTCTTGACATACCCGAACGATGCTGTATTAGCCACCCTTAGCAGAGCAACATCCAACACCACCAAAGTATGACTGTCCTCATATAAGACACTATGATGACCTTAAGTCAAATGACCAATTTCATTACCGAACGTTAGAGATTAACCACTAACACTCAGATAGTTATCAATGTGGAATCTCCCAGCGGGTCTCCAATGTTTTGTTCTATAACAAAACATTCACGTGTTCATTCATGTGTCGCCACATTTTAGCATGTGAGATCAGCTACTTACTTCACAAGTAAGAATACCACACGTGATGGTCTATCCGTAATAACGATATCCGTATCTCGTTATTACTTCGACCACGGACGATTTAAGATTCAGTCATATGTAATTTGTATCTCACAATAATAACTCCTTGAGATTAACAAATCACCAAGACTTGAATCTACGGATTCTATTATTTAGTTTATTAGAATATTATTTCAATTACATAATAGATATTGCCATAAATATGCATTGATAATATATATATTAAAAGTGTTTANTTGTATCTCACAATCACAACTCTTTGTGATTAACAAATAACCAAGACTTGAATCTACGGATTCTATTATTTAGTTTATTAGAATATTATTTCAGTTAAATAATAGATATTGCCATAAATATGCATCGATAATTTATATATTAAAAATGTTTATACTCTAGAGTTGATTGGACCTAGGGCATAACACTTACAAGTTGAACATTCAATTAGATTCGAATACAAACTATAAGATATATATATATATATATATATATTATATACGTTTTTGTAATACATTTGACAAACTGAAAAAAGTTAAATGTTCAATACCCGATTTGTTATTAAAGTAAATATATTATCTAATTTTGCATGCAAATTGTACGTAATTTATTGAAAAAATATATATTTGCGGATTTATTGGTGCAAACAGTATCATATTATATACAATATATTATTATAGCATATAATATATATATATTTTAAAGTTTAAACAGTTCTTTTGATCACTAAATAAGTACAATCATAATGTAATCATACAATAACATATAGAAGATTAAAGTTTTCTTTTAGCTTTTAAAAGAAAAGTTCCACTCCTACATACCTAAAACCTAGTCGTCCTATGATTCAACTTTATGCTTCATAAATATATTGCTTGATATATTTTTAAGATAAGTAGGCTTTGGATTAAATAATAATAATAATAAAATAAAATAACGGTTAACGCTCAAAATATGTATTTCTCTTACATTAAAGATAGACATTTTTATATACAATAATTGCACTAACAAAACAAATGGAAGTTGGCAACATTATCTTCACTGCTAGAGCTTTTTAAATAGAGCACAAATTAAAATAGTTTATACTCAAAATATGAATCTCTCTTAAATAAAAAAGACACAATTTTTTCGATGTACACTTATTCCACTATCAAAACATAAGGGAAATGGAAACATTATCGTCAATAGTGATTCAACATACTATAACAACAAGTAATGTATTGGTTTTAAGTATCTTAATTATTATTTATAAAATTGCGCACACGATCTCATTCATTTAATGAGAGAAATCAATAAGCATACGCATCATGAATAGACTTGTTTAAGACTAAAATATAATAATGCCGTCTTCATTTTAACAGCATAAACATGTGACGATTAGGACAACATTTGTCATTTATGATGTTCGGTTCAATGTAACAAATGATCTCTACAGTTCTTTTCATTTGTAAAATTGAAGTATCGAGATATTGAAAATTCAATCCTTCTCATTTGGTTAGAACTAAAATTAATATATCAAACTAAGGAGAAATAAGTTTCCATAAGATGATCTTGATCATTCAAGTCGAATTATTATTTACTCTAAATATTTCAATTAAAACTCCAAACGAAATTATACGAAGGAAAAACTGTGTTTAGTGTTTTCAAAAAGTTAAAATTCTCACCTTGATTCCTCTCAAATTAAATTACTTGTCAAAAGGTTTTATACCTGCATTTTAGAGCAAAACTATTTTATGTTCAACATATTTGTAATTTTTCCCAATTTTAAATTTGTAAAACCTTTCATTCATTTGCATACAATAAGCTGGAAAGGCATTCAAACAGTCATAGGGATGTCTTGGTTTGGCATAAAATATACATAAAAGAGGACATATAAAACCTAGCTACTCCACAATTGAATGGTGATCTCTAATTTATAAAGAGAAAATAAAGGCTGACTAAGATGTATGATAAAGTATTATTTAATAGTATGATTGGGGAGAAATTAATTTCTTGCATGGTATGTCGAACATTTCGAAATAAAGTGATAGTGTGTGCTTTGGTCTCATCTAGTCTAGCAACGTGGAAGAAGAATCTATTAATGATAATTGAGCATGTATATATGTGGATTAGACGTGAAAAAAAAATCAATTTTATTGAGTTTGACGTCCAATACAAGACATAGGATAATAAAATCTTTGAATATGATATAGCATCAAGAAACTATGATAATGATATAACTTAATCATATCCATTATTGTCCACCTTAGTATTATCTGCAATTTTGCACATAGAATCGAATTTGAGATTTAAATGTCCTATGCGACAACCGAAAAGAGTACCCTCTTTCATTTAATTAAAAAATACACAATAAAGTAAAAGATAAAATAGTGGATGGGTTGATGGGCTAATTTTCTTAAATGAACAAGAAGAAAAATAGGTCCAATTTATTTATTCTTATTGGGCTGAGAGGAATAATATTTGGTGAAATTACACAATTAGACCATAAATGGAGGATTAGATTGAAAAATGGGGTAAACATATAAGAATTTGAAACATATGCATATCTTAAAATATGTCAATTTTGGCTAATTACAATAAATATAAATTTTTGGAAATTTATTGATGTGTATGCAAATTTTTAAAGTGAAATTCGAGAAACCTTACATTCAATAAGTAGAATGATTGTAAATTGTACTCTGTATTATGCTCTATTTTAGTGTGGATAATTTTTTTGAAATTGTAACTTACACACTATGTATTAATCTGTGTTTCACAACATCGATGCCCAACACCGTCAACCACCACCTCTGCCAACATCACAACCACCTCCATCGCCCAAAACAATATACATCCGAAATTCCCAAAAAACCTTGAAAATTTTCGTGGAAACAAATGGGTATGCAAATTCTATCGTACTTCCATCTCACTGTGTAGTTTTATGTACACACACAAAAGTAAAGAAAATAGCATGAACAATGAATAAAAGAAGATGAAGTAGAGAAGACTTCTCGGCTGAAGAATTGTACTAACTTGAAAATAGGTTGAAATCTGAATTCTAAATTCTAAATTTGATATAAAAAGAATTCTAAATTCTTTATCTAAATGCTTGTCTCATGAGATAGAAGTATTTGGTACTCTTCATAATTATAGTTTGATTGTCTTTTATTTCAATCGAATTTCAACCTGTTAAACAAACGACAAACTAAGCATCGCCCCATAAATTTGGGGAAGTGGAGAGTTTGTTTGTCTGTTATTGTAGTAGTGTGGCGGCTGTGATGGTCTGAAGACAATGTACTTGTTGCATGGTTGTCGTAGTTTAGAAATGAGATGGTGACATAGGGGAACAAAGAAAGAAAGGTGCCAATGACGATGTCCAGCAGAAATCTCTTTATAATCACTGTACAAGGCATTATATTTCTGGTCTTTAGTTCTAAATTTTTGTTTGGTTTTGATACCCAAATCCCGGATTATGATGTAAACGTTGGATTAAATTATTATCCACAACCAAGTCCAAACACTCGACCTGAAAACAACGTGGACCGTTAAAAGTGGCTTAAAGAATTAATGTTGCTTACAACCTGTATATATTACTTCTTAGATGGCTTTGAATCTTGGCTAATTTAATCTTTTATTGGTCAAACTAAAGCCTAACATAACCTATATATATATATATATATGGTGTTTTTACTCTATCTGTAAAGTGTGTGATTTGTGTTGTGAATTGAGATAAAACGTTTGCTGGAAAAACGGCTGCCTTAGTGGAGAGTAAAACCGGTGGCTTTCTTTGTGTATTTGGCCTCCTCTCTGTGTCTTATTCCATTGTTTTTCTCGTGCCTTTGTGGCTTACAAATTATCACCATTATCTTGTCATTTGTGGGTGAGACAGAGGAGCAACCGAGGTGAATATATTGGTTGTGGGTTGGAGCCGTTTGAATAAGTTGTTTGGTAGAGAAAGATAATGTGAAACTAAGCTCGGAAAACACTGTTTTGACGATCCTTGGAGCGAGATTTCGCAACAGTTTTTATATCAAGATTGTACCGTTGATTGTAGTCAAGCAATGAAATGACAGGGATAATTTTGGTCCAAATTATAATGTGTAAGGTGCTAACTTAAAATGGTTGTGTACTTTGCAGTAAGCTTATGAAACCTTATTTATATCCATATCTGGATACCTTAGCACATACTTACACAGTGCTGAGGCTATTGAGAGTTAAAGTGTTACTCTGAATCTTATATATGATAGTTTTGGTGGATATGATGTACAGGATTGATTTTTGTATTTTCTTAGACTTTAGGCAGGGATTAATTTCGTTACTTTCTGCCAGAGGCCAAAGGATCCTCATGGATTGTCGATGAATAACTTTGACTTGGAAGACAGAGAAACTACTAGTCACAAGGTGATTCTTTTTGTTTTCCTTTCTGTTTTTGGATTGTCAAAGAGTTCGTATAGTAAGGAGCGGAACTAGAATCTAATGTCATGCTACCTTTAATTATGTTCTAAGATTTTGAGATATTATATACTATCTGCCTTGTGAATGAGGATTGTACCAAAGTTTATAGCACGTTTTTTTTAATTGCTTATATGGTATGCCCGGGATAACTCCTGCCCTGAATATTTCATGTCACAGGTGTCATAAAATCTTATTCTGACCGTCAAGGCGTCAACCAACTGCAATCTTTCCTCCTACTTTGGACATACTATGAAGAAAAATTGGCATAGTATTGATGAGAACAAATAGTTGAGTGAGGACAGGGTCTACGCAATTATGATTGCTTTGATTTATGGATGATATTTATCTTGCATTGATTGACATAGGAATGAAGGCTTTATTTTTCCCTTTCTTTTGCCATCCAAGCCACCTGAAAAGACCTTTAACAATGGAAGGGAATTCCTTTGAGTAGTGGTCCAGTTAGGTTTTGTGAACCAACAATAACTGAAGTACTCAAAGACAAGAATATTTGCCAAGAGCTATGGAAAATCATTGATATTAGGAGACTGCACCTTAATGTGTTTTTTATTGACTGATGATCTTGGAGGAGAATTCACTTTATCTTGTGTTGGATGTGTGGAACTGCTGGGAAGATATGCACTGCTCCTTGCTTCTGGCAGTTTAACTATAAAACCTGTTATTTTAGCTGCTATGGAGTGCATTGAGTTATGCCTGTCACTATGGAAGTTCCAATAGAAAGTTGGAGAGGTTGGTATGTGTCTGGAAGTATGAAGCTTCAGGGGACGGTTGTCATAGGAGGTTCCACTTGTTGACTATCATTCCACATGTTAGCAAACGCTGCATATAGATACGATATCAATGTATAAGCATAGAACTGCTAAAGGTATTGTTAACCTATTGGTGGCAGAGTGTAATCTGCATCCTCTGTCCTGTAGGAAGAGGTAACCCCTCATCCATTAGTAATGCACAGGAGATAAGATTCGTTTAACAAGTCTTCTCCTCTCCATTATCTTTAAGATTTTGTTGATGAGGGTACAGGTTAGAAGTGAGAACCTAATTCCAAGTCCCACACGTGTGCATTTAGGTGAGGTTTTCCTTTATTTTCCTTTTCTAACTCGAGGTTTTCATGGGACAAACAACTCGAGTTTGGTTTTCCATTCATTAATTTTCATTGTCATCAATTATATTCACAATTGATGTTTAAAAATTTTTTTTCCCTTCTTTTTGGCGTGTCTGAGACTCTGAGTCGACTAATTAATGTATCTTCCGGACAATATATTGGAGTATCTTATTACAACATACCAGTAGGGACCAGTGATATTTAAGTTCACTTAGCTACTAAGTTTCATCATTTATGTAAATATGCAACAAATGTTAACCTAAAGAGAACAACTTATTCTTGGACTACCATTGCTGAGAACCTGAGACTGGTCTTTGGAGATATGAAAAGAATTGATGTAATCTCAAGGACTTGAAAATATAAGAAAAACACAGGTGGGCAGGGATAAGTTTGTGGGTCTTTGATCATCCCACTTGGTTATTGTGAAGTTACTGCTGAATGGCCAAGCACTGGACCTCATCGACTTATAACTGATTTAAGTAGCAGCAACAGAGAAAAGCTGGTAGTTCCTGACAGTAAAGAAACAGCAACATAGGTTTTCATTTACCAATTCTGTTCTTTACCCGAAAAGCAGAGACAAGGGAACCGGAGTCAATGATCGGCTGTTGGATTTCATAAGGTAGCAAAGCAGATAAAGTATAATTGTCAATTTTTTGGTGAAAAGAATGAATCTGTCCTACACGTGAAGGGACATATAGCTTGAACTTCCAAATAATTAAGTCGATTAGTTTAGCAGATTGGGTGCTGCCAATGGACCCTTTTATGTGCATCAGATACAATTCAGTCCAATCGTGACTTTGTAAAGTAAGATTCTTAGGTTCGCAACACAATGATAGTGAGATTAATAATTCAAACACAGCAAAACACGAGCCTCGGTTCCAGCTAACTTAGTGCATGTTTGGTAGGTGATTAAATCATTATTTAAGAGCTCTGAGTTCTATAAAATGCTTGGATAAAAAGTTAAATAAGTTGTGAATAAGTAATCACCAACCGAACATCTCCAATAATCTGGTTACAAACGACCATGCTAAATTTAAATGCCAATGAATTTACTGTCAGTTAATCTCCACTTACTGATTAGATAGATCCAAACACTTTTGAGACGACTTCTCTCTATTGGAAACTTGAGTTAGTGGTTTTGATTTGCCGTCTTGAAACTAGAAATAAATAAAATTATTCTCGTTCCCTTGAAGTAGAATCTCAATTTGAAATCAAATAAGCCATTTTTCGCGACAACAAAGGTTCTAATAAAAAACGTAGTAGCCCTTCAAACCTTTCAATCTCCTTCGTCCATTATTAAGAAGGAAAACAAAGAAAAAGAGAGAGAGAGAGAGAGAGAGAGAAAAAAAGACAAGATAAATTAGAACATAGAAATTCACTAACAGTTAGAAAAAGTACAATTTCATAACCATAAAGCACCAGCTTGCTTCAATAAAGGAGTCAACTCTCCAGTAATATGAGTAGCCATGATCCGCTCCAGCCCTCCAATCCACCGGCCTCCGATGAACACCTCCGGAAACTGCATCCGGCTCTCTTTCCGGTCCCCTGCCCCAATCCCCTCGAGCTCAACGACAACTTCATTCTCATCCTCCTCATCAACCTCGTACACAGCCGGATTCACACCTAAACCTTGTAACAAACGTTTGACTACATAACTCATGCAGCATCCTTTTTTTCCAAACACAATCACTGCATTATCCTTAACCATGTTCTTCAAATCACCTGCAATATCGTAAAGTGGTGATGCATTTTCTTTGATTCTTTCAACGCTGTTGGGATTGGGATTCATTAGTGTTTGTGGGTTTTCTTGGAGAAGCCAGTTTCTATACGGAATTGGTTCTTGCATGGTTTTGCACATAGTTTCTAGGTGGAGAGGCAACAAGAGAGAAACTGAGAAAGTATGATATAATGATGATCTGTGGAGAGAAATATAGAGGCGATGTATATCTACTTGTATATCTATAGGTGGGCCGTGGGTGGGATGACTTGATGGAGAGAGTTCGACAGGAAGGAAAATTAGATTTCTCAATTCTCACGAGGTGCAAATGTGGTGGCTAGACTAGTGTTATTTTGTGGGTGTGCAGTGCGGATTAAAATTAGATTTTTAATAGATTGTAATTGAATTTTTTTAAACGTGTGGGTGGTTGAAAACTTATGGAACCAATGAAAGATATTGTTAATATTGATTATTTGTCTTTTGACTTAAAATTAAAATATAATTTTAATTTGAAACAAATATGGCCTTTATGTCACCACCGTGGTCCACTAAAACCTGCCCCTTTCTCGTGTACTAATATTTTTCTTTCTATACTCGGTCGAATATAATTGCAATGCATATCTTTTTAACATAATTACTTTTTCTTTCTTAATATTGTATTTATAATTGGTACGTTAAGTTTTACAGAATACGATAAAAATGCAGTTAACTTCAACCAAATGCTAGGTATATAAATTTGAGTAAAAATTTCACATACGCTTGGTAATGATTAAAACTAAGATTTTAATTGAAAATAATTAATTTTAACTATATATTTTATGAAATTCACATTTTTTTAACTACATATTTCATCAACTTTTATCAAAATTTACCATAAATATAATTTTAATCACATCAAATATGAGCTTATTGTCTTTAGGAAGATTGATGGGTGAAATTCTAGAACGAGGAATTCAGACAATAAAGTAATTATATTCACACCACAATATTTATTTCTTGCACCACATTTTAGTCGCGTTTGATATTGTTAATATTTACTCAATATAGTACTTATATCTCTAACGATTTTTCGTTGTCATTCTTATCCTAGAACTTTCTATTACTTAATATATTTTGTATGTGATAACAGTTTTATATTCAAAAGTTTGTTGAAATGACGTAAAATAACTTATTTTTGCGTCATATTTTTAAAAAATTAAAAATAAAAAGTGTAAAAAAATATTTCCCTCATTTTAAAGTACGAAAACAAAATATTTTGATATAAATCATCATCAAGTACATGACGTACTAATCAATAGAATATTCAAGATAAAAATTATAAAGTGTAAAAAAGTTAAAAAAAAATGATTGCTATAATGAGTAAAGATTAAATAATTTAACTGCAATTAAAATGTAGTTTATCAAATAAAATTTTTGGTGACAACATAAACAAATCATAATTTATTTTGGCTCATTTCTTCCATGATTGCCCTTGATTCATTACCCTCGACATCACTTAATTTATCCCTTTTTTTTTCTGACATAGGAATCCGCAGCTGCTATTCGGAAGCGGAGCCCTGACCACTCCGAAGGGGCGGATGCCCGACCACTGTGAGTACGCACTAAGTAAGTATCGCTCCATGTACAGTAATCCACAAATCACACAAGAGGAGTAAACCGCACTAGGTAAAGCCGGTGCAACGGGTTTGACCGAGAAAGTGTTGGTAGGGGATTCGAACTCGTGATTTCATCTGCTCAACCAACTCGATCACCCCGAAGGGATAACTTAATTTATCTTTGTTTCTACAGTTTCATGCATGTTATTAAAATATTTTCTTAAATTGTAATTTAACGGAAAGAGAAGCCAAATTGTAATTTTGAAACTGTAACATCTTTTCTTTTCTTTTCATTTTTGTAAGAAAAACGATATTCTATTTCAGTTTCCAAAGAAAAAAAAGAAGGAAATATATTAAATTCAAATTCAAATTCAAATTCAAATTCAAATTCAAATTCGGCACTAGACCTTACGAGACTAAGCAAAACAAAAGGAACCGCTTCCGGACGGCCCGCAACGAGGAGGTCATTGGTGTAACGTCATGAAGATGGGCCCGCCGCTTTGGAATGAAATTATTATGGGGTGTGACAGGTGTTGCGTGAACTCAATGTTGCCGCGTTACGCGTTCTTTCATTATTTTTAGGGAAATGCTAAAGAATGGTATACAATCATCATTTCCCTTATTTTTAGGACACATTCTGCGCGTAAAAATAAAATGGAAATGCTAAAGAATGATATACAACCATCATTCCCTTATTTTTAGGACACATTCTGCGCGTAAAAATAAAACGGAAATTGGAGCGAGCATCAGCACAATCAAGGTTAAAGTTGGTCAAAAAGTCAAATCAAGAAAACCAGATCGAACCAATATTTAAAAATAAAAAAATAAAACAAGAAATCAAGATTTTTAGCTAAATCTATCCATTCTTGTTGCAAATAGTTGGATCTTGAATTTTTCTAAATGATTCCGAATTTTATAGGTTTCCTAGATATAAACGGACCAATTTTATGCGAGGTCGGCAAAGATTATAAATTTTTTTTATAAACTAAAGATATTTATAGAACGTAGTTTCATTAAACAGCAGGAGGAGAACAATAAACCAACGTGCTGTGCTTACGCATCGCATTATCTTAACTTTCTGTGCTTTGCTTATAGCCATTGAATATGAGCATCTTGCGTGTGCCATTCTCGTATTCAACTCTAATAATTGGAATAACAAAAAGAAAAAAATAAAAAATAAAACCCCTCTTTCTTGACTTATTATATTTCTGCTTTATGTAGCCTTCAAAACTGTTGAATTTCAGGATATAACACCACCAAGTCACCAACCAACAAGAGTAAATATCGATTTCCCTTTTTCTTGGGATTCTCCCAGGCACCATAAAATATTTTCAAACTTTTTGAAAACTATTTATCACTTTTTATTAGAACCAATGTGGTATAGAGTTAGTTGGAGGTTAGCTTACAAATAGTAGTAAGTTTTGTCAGCTGGATATTTGTTGTGCCAGTTGGTTTTGGCACCAATTTATGCTATATATTTACTCATTGTGTATGATTTTTTCAATAAGAAAATTTTCAGTTTCACATTACCTTTAATTCTAATATGGTATCAGAGCATTTTCCTTCCAGTTTTCATCTTCTTCCTCTGCTTATTATTTCTTTCTGAGTTCACGTACATCAATGGATTTGACACAGTTCGAAAATAATTTTGATGTGCGATCATCCATGAGCAAGTCCTCCATTGATGAGTCATCTAGTCCGTTTTTCCTTCATTATTTTGATAGTCTTCAATTAGTGCTTGTGTCTCAGCCGTTCACATAAGAAAACTACGCATCTTGGAGCCATGCAATGACAATTGCCCTTTCGGTGAAAAACAAACTTTCTTTCATTGATGGATCTAAGAAAAAACCAAAAAATGCGAGTCCTGAATTGATCAATTCATGGATTCGTAACAATAATATGGATATATCCTGGATACTTAATTCAGTTTTGAAAGAAATTTCAAGTATCATCTATGCTACTACAACATATGAGATCTAGAATGATCTCAAAGAAAGGTTTCAACAAAGCAATTGATCACGAATCTTTCAACTGAGGAGGGATCTCATGAATTTAACTCAAGATCAAAACAACATAAGTGTGTATTTTTACAAAACTGAAGACCATATGGGAAGAATTAAGTAATTTTTGACCAAGCTGCAGCTGTGGAAAGTGTACATGTGGTGGTCTTAAGGAAATGAACAAATACTATCAAATGTAATACATCATGTCATTTTTCATGGGGCTAAACGATTCATTTTCTCAAACTAGAGGCCAGATCCCGCTTGAATCCTATGTCGCCTATTAATAAAGTGTTTGCTCTAATCTCTCAAGAGGAGAATGAGAGAAAGTTGAGTATACAATCATTTGGAAATGATGAAAATGGTGCAACTGCATTTGCATTGGGATTTGACAATGAAAAATCAGCACCCAATTCTATTTTTCGTAATGATGGTTCTAGGATTGGTAACTTTGGAAATGTCAAGAGGAAGGAGAGGCCCTATTGTACTCATTGCATGTACCATGGGCATTCATTGGATAAGTACTATAAAATTCATGAATATTCACTAGGATACAAGTTAAAATCAAAGGATAATTTCAAATCATAATCAGTTGCCAGCTCCTCATCAGATTGATCAGAAACCTGGCATGAAGAATTTCATGCAGAATCTGAATACCACTCAATAACAGCAATTGATGAATATGTTGTCCAGCCACTTAGCTTCAACCTCGAACGTTGAATCAACTACTCAGGACACACATACCACTTCAGTTTCTGCAGGTACATGTCATTCCATATCATTTAATCCTATCTTTACTACTAAGGAGTTGTGGATAGTGGACTCAAGGGCCACTAGACATTTATGCTCCATTGCCGATGCCTTTACGAAATTGAGAACAGTTGATGATGCAAGTATCACTTTGCCAAATCACACACGAATATCAGTTAGTCTATGTGGTGATATCAAACTAAGTCCTACTCTGGTGCTACGTGATGTTTTATTTGAGCCACAAATCAAATTCAATTTATTGTCAGTCAATTCATTAAATGTTGGGTCACAACATCAAGCTTCTTTCATGACCATTTCATCATTCAAGAAGCTACAACCAAGATGATGATTGGCAAGGGTGAAAAAGTTCAAGAGTTATATGTACTTGACACTAGAGACCTTAATTTTTTTTTCAAATGTTTTTGTTGGCAATGTTTCTGCTCATGTATGGCATAATAGAATTGGTCATCTATCTTTTAAAATGTTAGATGTGTTAAAAGACCAAGTGGTGTGTGTGTGATGTTTCAAAACTGAATAAACATCTTCCTTGATATATTTGTCCTATTGCTAAACAAATGAGATTATCATTTGAGTCAAATGACAAACTGTCTAGCAAGCCGTTTGATCTTTTACACTGTGACATATGGGGGGCCATATCATGTTCCTTCACATTCAGGGCACAAATATTTCTTAACGTTAGTTGATAATTTTTCCAGATTCACTTGGATCTACATGCTACGACAAAAATCTGATGTTGTGAGTTCAGTGCATCTTTTTTTTAGTATGGTTGCTACACAATTTAATGCCACGATCAAGAGTTTCAAATCAGATAATGCTCATAGCAAAACTCTGTTGTAGCACGTAAACTTCAACACCTTTTGAATGTTGCTTGAGCTCTATTTTTCCAATCAAGAATCTCTCTAAATCTCTGGTCAGAATGTGTATTGACTACAACTTATCTCATCAATAGAACTTCATCTCTTCTCTTACAGCATAAAACGCCTTATGAAGTCTTACATGATAGCCCTGCTGATTATTCCATTCTTTGAGTATTTGGATGTTTAGTTTTTACATTTATGCTCACTGCACACAGACATAAATTTCAGCCAAGAGCCAAGTTGTGTGTGTTCTTAGGCTATCCATCAGAAGTAAAATGATACAAGTTACTTGATGTTGCGTCAAAACAGATTTTTATATCGAGGGACGTTGTATTTCACGAGGAAATATTTCCATTTCATACTATTGTGGAGGCTGATTAGATGCTAGATCCTTTTCCTGATCTAGTGTTGCCATCTTCTTCTTTGTCCCCACCTCGTGATGTAACTGTCCAATCAGAACATGTACATCCTAATCATCATTCAACTACTGTTGATCACATCACTTCTTCATCTGAGGCACCTTACTCTTCACCTTTGACTATTTCTAGTTCTCCTGATAATTATCACTTTCCTATACCACCAAACCATGATGTTCGAAAATCCCAAAGAGCCTCTAGACCTCCCAAATATCTTCTTGACTACCATTGCATTTTGATCTCTCAAATTGATAATTCTATTGTTCATTCACCAAACCATATTGGTCACTTTATTTCTTACAAAAATCTGTATGAACCTCACAAGCATTTAGTATTAAATATCTCATCTAATTTTGAGCCTCAATTTTTTCATCAACCCGTCAAATTTCCTCAATGGTGTGATGCAATGAAACTTGAATTGGAAGCTATAGAACTCAATCATACCTGGTCCATTGCGCCTCTACCTCCTGGGAAGCATTCTGCAGGATGTAGGTGGATCCATAAGATTAAATACAACTCAGATGGATCACTTGAAAGGCATAAAGCACACCTTGTTGCTAAAGGCTACACACAACAAGAAGGACTGGATTACTTTGACACCTTCTTCCCAGTAGCAAAGAATGTGACTATCAAAGTTTTACTCCACTCTTATAGCTCATCATAATTGGCACTTAATCCAGTTAGATATAAATAATGCATTCGTAAATGGTGACTTGTTTGTGAGGTTTATATGGATCTTCCTCTTGGCTATAAGTTTCTCAAGTCTTTCAAACAGGGGGAGAAAATGGTCTGCAAATTACACAAGTCCGTTTATGGACTTAAACAAGTTTCAAGACAATGTAATGAAAAATTTACTCATGCCCTCATTCAGTATGACTTCAATCAGTTTAAGGTAGATTATTCACTCTTCACTAAAGTGTGTGAAGATAGTTTTGTGGCATTGATAGTATACGTGGATGACATTGATATAACTGGACCTAATGTTCATGCTATTGATTCATTAAAGGCTTTCTTACAATCTCAATTCAAGCTCAAGGATTTGGGATGTTTGAAGTACTTCTTGGGGATTGAAATTGCATGTTCCTCATCAGGAATTGTTATCTCACAAAGACAATATACAATGCAATTGCTAGAGGATGCGGGTTAGCTAGATTGCAAACTAGTGAGCAGTCCTATGGAAACAAAATCAACACTTGGGATTCATGAAAGAGATTTATCACCAAACGCTTCTCATTATAAAAGATTGATTGGAAGACTCATATAATTGACCTTATCACGGCCTGACATTACTTTTACAGTACATAAGCTAAGCCAATACACAGCTCAACCGAGAATGACACACCTTAAAGCAGTTCATCGTCTTTTGAGGTATTTAAAGGCCAATCTTGGACAAGGCATTTTGTTCTCCTCACAAATGCCTTCTAGTACATCCATCAATATACGAGCATTTTCTAATACTAATTGGGGGTTGTGCATTGACACACCAAAGTCCACTACTGGCTTTTGCATTTTTGTTGGTAATTCAATGGTTTCATGGAAATCAAAGAGACCAAACTATCTCATGTTCATCAGCTCAAGTGGAATATAGGGCTTTTGTATCTACAGTGAGTTAGATAATTTGGATTATTCAGTTATTGAAAGATTTTCAAGTTCCTACTACATCACCAGCCATCCTCTATTGCGACAACCATGCTACAATTTAGATTGCCACCAATCCTATCTTTCGCGAACGAACAAAACCATTGAAATCAATTGCCATTTTATTCGTGACAAAATCACAGGTGGAATAGTGAAAGTTTTTCCAGTTCGATCGAAACATCAACTTGCGGATGTTGATGCTTTCACCAAGCCTTTATCGACCTCCATACTAAAGCCTTTGTTATTCAAGATGTGTGCAAAAGACATTTACAACACATCTTAAGGGGGAGTATTTAAACTAATGGGTAAATTTTGTGTATAGTTGGAGGTTAGCTTACAAGTTAGGTTGTAAGTTTTACTATATATACACATACAGCATAAATAGGCGCCAAAACCAACTGTCATAACAAATATCCCATTGTGTATGATTTTTTCAATAAGAAAAGTTTCTGTTTTACATTTCCTTTAGTTCTAATACTTTTGTGTCACAATTTACATAAATTTAATAATATCATGTTAACATGATAAATCAAGCCACATTCAAGATAATTGAAAATAAGCATAAGATATCTTGAAGGATAATCTGGAGTTCTAATACAGCACTTGCTGCCATAAAGCATTTATTTTTTGAACAAAAACATCATAATCAGAAAGACAACAATTGTGCGCGGCGGCTTGGAATCTCAATCAAAAATTTTAAGAACATTTCAGAAAGATTTGCCTTTTTAAGGAACTAGTTTCCGAATTCCATGTCTTAGGAGTACAAGAAACAGAACGAGTTTTACATGTCACAGCCAACTAACAAGACATTCCCACTACTTAAGTGGGGCGAAAAATCTCAATAAAAAGTTCATCGATCCTACATTGTTACTTCCTCCCAGCCTCCAACTTCAAATTTTGAAGGTTCAGCAAGAGATCATCAGAATTTAAGAGCACCTTGTTGTTTGAATTTGCAATAGTATGTGAAATTTCCCGAGATGCTTCGATCCTTCTCAGTGTGATAAATGCTGGATTGTTGGCAATGGCTTGACCAATCAGCTGAGCACTCTTGGCCTCACCCTAGTAGACAGAGATAGAAGTTTGTAATAATCAAGTGCAATGACAATTTCCAAACTGAAATGAAAATCTGTTGATGAGGACAAAAACTAGAGCCGTCTACTATTGTAAAAGCTATAGTTTGACCTTGTTGGGCTATAAATGTAACAGTAAGCACTAAAACATCACAAAAATGTTATACATACATCATATTTGCAGTGACAAACTTTGAAATTACCCTCAGACGAGATACTGACCAAATGATAAAAAAGTCAGAGTTGAAGCATGGTTTCTTACCTGTGCTCTAATAATAGCACTTTGTTTGTCTTGCTCAGCTTTTTCCACCACAAACTTAGCTCTCTCAGCCTCTTGTGCAGCTACCTGTTTAGCTTCAATTGCAGCTGTGAATTCCTTACCAAAAGTCAAGGTAGTAATGGACACATCATCCAATGCAATGTTGAAGTAGGCAGCTCTCTCTGTCAATATTTTCCTTATTTCCCGACTGACAGCCTACATAAAACACAAACAATATGAACCAGTTATATTACAGAAGTAAACTCGACTCTACCGCACATCCCTAACTCCCACCAAAAGTGAGTGAACCATCTTTTATTAGATCTAATTTCACAGACCATGAAATGAGAGATTATAACACCTTTTCAAATCCTCTTTTTTTCCTTCCCCTGTACTCAGGCTTACCTTTAGAAGCTATAATGTCATTTCTTAAACTGATGCGTTTATTGATCTTTCTCATTGTGCCCCAACCATCTAATAGGTATTCCATGTCTTCAGTATGTACTTCTTTTCCATTACACAGGAGTAATTTTTTTCATTTCATGGTTACTCGATTACCAAATATCCACTTTTATTAAAGTTTCTCAAGTTAATATCTTGTTCGTTCCATGGCTAACGTTACTCACAAGATTTTCACTCTTATTTAGAGATATATGATGGTTACACAGAAAGCCAAAAGCATAATATCTCTTCCCCATAACGAACCTGCTTATAATACTAGGGCTAACATTATTTATCCAACTTCTGCCCAAACATTGTTGGATTCTATGGTGAATAGAGGAAATCCAGTGACTAAAGTTGCCTCTTCATTCAATATTACTATCTCTAAAGCTCCAATTCGTGCTTTCATCTTGAAGATTCATTACAATAAAATCCCATTCGATGGAATTCGTCATTCAATTACCCATTCAGAATAATTTTCTAACTGAATGAACATAACCTGAAACCAGTAGTATATAACAGGTACAACCTTTAACTGTTCTTCTTACTAATCAAGACCTCAGAAAGAAATGTCAATAGTCTGAAAAGAATGGCATAGCAACTTACCTCTCTCTGGGTGATAAGCTGACTAGCATTATACTGGGCAACAACAGCTTTCAAAGTTTCATGAATAATTGAAGGCAGGACTCTCTCATTGTAGTTTTCACCAAGAGTTCGGTATATAGAGGGTAATTGGTCGGGCACTGGACGAGTGAGAACCCGCAGACCGATTTTTACCTGCACAGATAAAGAACCAACCAAATATAAAGGCTTTTTATATGCATAAAACAAGGTCCATTTATCAATAAAAAAGCACTTAATGCACCACTCCAATACATAGATATTTACTGTCAAAGCCAAAAGATACTAACATCTATTTCCACAATACCCAATCACAAGTATATGATTGGTTCGGATTAGGCGGACAATCTCTCCCCAACAAGAGATTATTCCTATCATCCTCATGATATCCACAAAAAAGGAAAGAAAAACAGTGTGTGATCATATAGGATAGGATGTGTTCCCATATATTCAAGTGACAAGAAGAATATAGACGGAGAAACAAAATTCTTGGATCTTTCCCTTGCATAAGGGGTGCCTCCAAACCTCAAAATGGATTTGAGGGCATGTGTGTGTTCGAGTGGGAGGGGTGGACGTTTACCATCTGAAGGTCACGACTACCAGAAGTGCTCTCCACTAAATGTGGTCGTGCACGAACATCATAAATGATTGGCCTCTCAAACCATGGGATCATCAAGTGTGTTCCTTCAGGATATACCTATAAATCCAACATGAAAATAAATGTAATGACATATTTCTTAGCAAAGATTGAATATATAAAAGAAGACTGAAGCTCTAGATTCATGGTAAAAGTGTTCATACAGAAAGCTATAGGCCACTGACCATAATCGCAGCTAATGAGAATATATGAAAAAATTGAGAAACAATACATGCATAGAGAATATATCACAGAATCGAGGCACCATTTGATGACAACATTATGAAGATACCAAAAATTTTTACTTCCTTAACTGGTGAAGAATTGTGGAAATTCTAAGAATATGGTATTTTCAACATTTACACCAGGGCAAAGCATGCATGACAAAGCCATCCAAATCCCGCTTACTTCTTTCATAGTAATACAAATTGGAATGCAGAAATCACAAAAATATCCTCCTCTACACAATATTCTTTAGTCAACTTAAGGTCAGAAACATTGCAGAATGAATCCAAAGTACTATATAGAATGGATTGCAAGATTTAGCCAAACTGTGACATACATATCTCCCCTCTCCAGATACAAATAAATCAGAGAGAAGTTGCTTATCTTGTTCTACTTCTTTGACACAAAATGCTCTTTCCGCATAACATTAAATCATTAATAACATGTATTTACAAAAGTCAATACTTTCACTGCATCGCTGTTGGAATTCTCTTGTAGCTCTGAATTCAAGGTGATAAGATGCATTCACGTGCATTGCCACATAACAAGCTAGAAGATAGATAAGTAGGTGGCAATGCATCACGTGTCATAAGAGATTTACTAGTTATCCATAGTAAATGGAGAGGTAAAATGCAATTTTCTAATATTTTTTTTCTGTTTAGAAATCCACTTAACTAAGGAGATTTTAGTAAAGTGGACACAAAGGGAGGCAGTTTTTTTTGAGAGAGGAGTTGCATATAAAGCCTGAGCTGGATAGCTCACAAAATGGTACTTTATAAAGCTGTAAATCATACCAATTGAGCAGAATCACAAACACCCATTTTCTTAGATGACAAAAACAGTAAAACTGAGCAAGTATCGACATGCAATAGGTATTGAAACTAATTCAAAACATTACAAGCATTCAGAAAAACACGTAAATGTCAAGTTTGCTCTTAGAAATTGGAAGCAAGAAAATACCTTATCTTTGATACCAATAATACGGTTGAAAACGACAGCTCGATGCCCTCCCTCAACGTTGTATAGACTGTTTGAAACTGCATACACACCAAGCCCAGCAATGACACCCAATTTAATTAAAGCAGACGCAGCACCCCCACCAGGCATCTTGGGAACCTT
Organism: Fraxinus cuspidata; assembly: GCA_903798385.1. NCBI lineage: Eukaryota > Viridiplantae > Streptophyta > Magnoliopsida > Lamiales > Oleaceae > Fraxinus > Fraxinus cuspidata. Next base: position 31,121 of record CAIGRP010117735.1, read on the forward strand.
GACATTGTTCAGATTCATCTTCTAAACTTCCGCAGAAGCAAATCACAGTACCATTCCATCAGATATTAAGCTTTAGAAAAGTGTGATTGTTAAAAAAGAACTTCCAGCTTATTTTATAATCAATTCAATTGTATTGAATACAAAGCATGACATGTCAAATTAAATGAAGAAGGTAAAATATGCAAGATTGAGCTTGTTGCTGTATAAGTTATATGCCCAAAGAGGCCTTCAATAGGTTATGGAAAAAGTGCTTACTCTGAAGATACCATGTATAGCATACAACTGACAAAGTCTCAACCCTCGTATTTCTCTAGAAGTGAATAAGTTTTGTGCCTCAGATAGACTTACCAATACAGAATAGCAAAATGGTCATCTTATTTTCTCAAAACATTTGTTTCGCAGAAATGAGAGCAAGTGTGAATTATGGTGTACAATACGAGGTCAGGCAACATTGGAACAATGCCAATAGACAACATCTTTCTCTCAAAGGACCAGTTACCAGTAGACTGAAAGACATTAAATAGATATGTTTTTTTTGGTGCAACAAAATTGATAAAAATCAAAATCAATTACACTATGACCTGAATCTAGATACGCACAGGTTAAAAACTTGAAGCATCAAATCGACCCAATAACGTTTACCAAAAAAAAACACATAATTAAACAAAAACTTTCTTTCTTCTCCAGTAATGTGAAATGCAATATGGAACAACACAAAACGAGCACCAACGCCCTCACCGACACCCACAGGATGAGCCATCAAACTCTAGTTATACTGCCGACTTTAATTTCTATTAGATAAAAAATGAAATTCAAGCAAAATAACACACAAAATTTAGACATGCATCCAAATTCATCGAGCTCGCTCATATGAATACACGAAGAAATTCTAGGTTCATCTAAAGAGAGAGAAAGGAAAATGGGATCGGTGTACCTTTTGAAGGAAATGGAGAGGACAAATCAAAATCAGGAGAACAAGAGAGTAGAAAGAAAGGGGTTTAGAGACCGAACTTGGAGAAGGGGTTACTGGTTAGGGCTTTAGGGAATTCCGAAATTTCATATTTTCTTATTAATTTTTTCTTTTCGAATTTGAGACTTTTTTTAGTTTTTTTTTTTTTTTAACCCTTTTGTTAAGTCTGGGCCAAAGCCTAGGAATTCATTGTTTGGCCCATTTGCTTTAATCTGGGACTGAAAGCCCACCAATTTATTCTTAATTATTACCATTCCCTTATCTGGACTCTATTTTAATGAAATTTTAAGAAAACATATTTTAAAATAATATTTTTTTGGAAAATGTGTGGGTAAAAAATAAAAAAAAAATTTGAATTTACTCGTAATGTTATTTTATTAAATAATGTATGGTTGAAAATAAGAAAGAAAAAAATGTATTAAAATTAAAATAGACTAGCTTAAGGGTTATGCTTGATTTGGTCTTACTTGTTAAGAAAATCAACTTTTTCTATATTGTAAAAAAATCGACTGTTGGAAGCATAGTTATGACTTTGGTAAATTTTTATTTCAAAATTGTTGTATGTTTCAAAATTAGCATTTTAGTGTTTGATAAACAAAATGAATTATTATTATGCCCGTATACAATTACTAAATTGGATATTAATTATTGATATTGACATTGATATTGATATTTTGTAAAATTTACTTTTATAATAATATTAATTATTATGTCAAGCACGATATACTCATATGTCGTGCATTGAGTTGTATTGTATTGTAATATACATTATGCCATTTTCGACTTCTATAAATGTTAGGATACCTATCACCACTAGCCTACGACTGTCGACATATATCAACTACATCCACTGTTTGGCAACAATAATCATCGCCATTGATAGGATGCTAGAAGCTACCCTCATTTTCGATCAGTAAAATACCTAAATCAAGTAATTAAAACAAGAGGAATTTGTGTAAGGAGAAAAATAGTTCTTAAAATAGAAAGAGATAGAAAGTACAATGAAAGAGTTGAACTTCATTGAAGAAAACAAATTAATTAAATTAATATATCAACACAAAGTAAGGAAAGAAAATAGTAATCCAAACAGAAACAATGAAGCATGCATGAATTAATGTAGGTATAAACTAAGTAATTTATACCTACATTTTTACACCAAATAACAAAACATTAACCAAATGCCAGACACCAATCCAAATCCTACACTCATCTTCCCAGATCCATTCGCTGGAGCTGGCGCATCGGGTGTTTTGTTGTTGTCACTGGAATCACTTTTCGTGCCATTCAGGGCCGGAGGAGAAGCAGCCGGAGCCTTGGCTTGGTTAAATTCCACAGGCAACAAAACCTTGTCAACTTGGTAGACAGCCAAAGGGAAGTCTTTTCTGAGTGCATTGTAAATTGGGACATCAACAATTCCTGTAGAAACATTAATTTGATTGCCCTGTCCTGTGAAATTGAGCCCAAAAACTCCACCATCTTGGCCTGTTGCCTGAGTTCTAACAGGGTTGCTGACTGTCTGCAGATTTTCTACAGTGTAGTACTTAGGAAGAACGTGATACTGAACGAGCTGCACTTGCTGTTGGGTTGAAAGCTTGTTAAGAGTACCTGCGGGGAGATTAAGGAATGCATTGTCTGTGGGGGCAAAAACGGTCATGCCTTCGTTGGAATTGTTCACTTGGTTATTAATCTGGTCTCCTGCTTGTGTTTGATTGAGGAGGCGGATGAAGGTGGTGTATTGGCCGTCTTTTTCGAGGATTCCGGTAATGTTGATAGGGCCGGAGGGGGCGGGGGCCGGAGCGGATTGAGCATGGAGGGTAGGGGTGAGGAGGGAGAGGATTGTAGTGAGAGAGAGAAGGATGAGAGAGAAACTCATATTGGCCATTTGGTAGTAGAGTTGGTGGTGGTGATGGAGGCTTGTGGGATATGGGGTTTTATGGGATAAGATTAAGATGTGAAGTGTGGACTTTGTTGGAATGAGCTGGCTAAGTATATAAAACTAGAGAAACCCTAAGTTGAAAGCACAATCTCAACTAAATAATGTAAACCATCCATTGAATCTCATTCACGCTAAAAATATATTTGATATACAAAACTGAATACGGAATTTAGGACAACCTTTTGCTTATATTAATGAATCTTTTGGTAATAATGAATAAATATTTCGAATAATAAAAATGAATCTTTCTCTAATAACGAATACAAATTTTGAATGCCTATCGTCCTCAAGTTGTTGAGCATACCGAGGTGATCAAGTCGTGACTCAATTCATGAAAATTATAAGAGAGATTAAGGCGCATTGGCGCAGGGGTGGAGATGGATTGTATTCGTGAGCTGAATTCTTGAATGAAACATGAGATAGTTTTATCCATGTTTTGTCCAAATTATCAAATATTCTACATTAATCAATGAGCTTTTAGCTATTATTCTGCTCCATCACAAAGTTCAAAGATAATTACAAGTGGAAGTATAGTAAACTTTTCAAGAGTTTTGGAGTAAAAAATTCATTAGTCAAACTTGATAAAACAAAGCCTTTTTAATTAGTAACAGGCAAATTATTTCAAAAAATAAGTATAAAAATGGGTCGGTGATCCTGTGATTAGGTAAGGCTGGCTAAGTTAAAATACACAAGTTGCAATACCTACTCAATAGAATATGCATATTCAATGAATTAATCATAAAAAGATGCATAATAAGCATATTTCGGACAACCTGGCCTAACATGGCAAGTGGCCTACCTACGTTGTTTCTACTAAGAAGTTCACAAAATACAGCAATTTGACAAGCTGTTTCTGCTATTTGATGACTAGGTTGGTCCATTTTAAGAAATTTTTGTGCAAAATTACCAAATTATGTATAACAGATCATGTTAAAAAATCAAATTGGTAAATTTTGAACTGAGATGAATATATTCCAATTTTTATATCGTCTATAAATGTATAACCTAGAGGATTTTCGTCCTTAAATTTCTTCTATTCTTAAACAAACAGTTTTCAAGAATGTAATACGTCCATATAATCGTTAAAATGTCATTTTTAATGGATGAATATATCTTTATTTTAGATCAATTTGGTGCAATATTTTTAAATGTGGCTCTCACAATAACATATTAAATTCAAATGCGTCCACGCGAATATGTTCCCTTACCAAGAGACTCACACAGGCACGCAATTTTCCAAGATCCACCTTTAGATGATAACAATAAGGGAACAATACATAAATAATGTATTTAAGTATCACCATTTCAAAATTAAATATATGGGTTTTAAATTTCAAAAATCAGGTTTTCATTAAAATTTATTTATAATTTAATTAATTAATTATATATTTTATTAATAAATATATAAAGGTCACAGATCTATATAATTTGGTCACAATCCAAAAATTT
>CAIGRP010117760.1:0-12419 GCA_903798385.1 Fraxinus cuspidata
AAAAAAAAATTTATTTTTTGAAGTGATTCAAATGTATATTTGGACTTAGTTTAAGGTATATTATGCTTTATGCATTTTTTTGCCTCTGGCATGGGGATGGCTTACCTTAAGTTGGATACTGTAAAGAGAGAGGAATAACTCTACTATATCTTTTTTCCCCCTTCGATCAATTTCCTTAGTTTTGACTTTCAGAGGTGCAATTGTGCGAAAATCAAATATTATAGGAGATCAATAAACTTCTGTTTCATAAATCGGATGCGGCTAAAAATCCAGTTCGACTCAGCTAAAGTCGACGTTTGCATGGTCCTTCAAGTAAAGGGTGCCATATTTGTTGTGCCAACTTCATAATTTGAATAAACCCTTTTCTAGCACCTTAGGCTGCATATTCATGCAAGCTACAATTCCTATCAGCTTAATAGACTTAATATTTGCATAATTATAGGTTTCCATTATAACATTTTATTTTAGGTTATACATCGTTTGCACTTGCTTTCTATTTTTTGCTCTCTCAACCTGAAGAAGCAATCACTTAGATGTCTCACCTTCTGATTTTGTTAAGAATGGTTTATGTGATAAAGTGGCTCTGAATTGCACCAACATAATAAGTTTTAAAAATGTCCTAGTCACATTGTTTGCATCATTGATTGTGCCAGTATAGATTAGGTTGCTAGATTTCCTCATTGGCAGATGCTGCCTGCTAATTTTCTTATTCATAGTTAATTTTTTTATTTCAGTTATTTCTAGTGACTATTATGTCAATTAATCATTGTATTGTGTTGTATCTATAAAAAAAGTTTTGTACTGGAGCTCAACACTATTGCATGGTCACTATTCTTACTAGTGGGGAACTATGTTGCTTCGTAGTTTTGTATATCTTTCCCACCTCTTACCTTCCTGCTTATCACTGGAAATGACGTATCTATTTCTTTTGGGTGATGATAGGCGAGAGCTGTTCAGTCGAAAAAGAGCTGGACATCACCAATGTAACAAATGCAGTATATCAAGACAAGACAAACATTCTTTTCTCGGTAAACTTTTGAAAGCTAGTCCTGCAATATGTTTGGTATCTGGTATGGAACATATGTTTTGAGACAATATGCTCATCAATTTTGAGCTCATACTAGAAGGATGCCAGCGCCAGAGTACACCGACATGAGTTTGCTCTAGGGATTGTTTTGACGTTATGGTAGTGTGGAATGATGAATAGTTAATACAGTTTCTTTACCTACAAGCTATATGTTTGACATATAAGTATGGTATCTTCCAACGAAGTCTGACTAAGGATATTGAGATACAATTTCTTACATGCTTGTACAAATGGTATGTATAACAAAATTAAGTTAGAAATACTAATCAGAGACTATGAGTTATGTTAATGTCTTTTATTTGGCCGAATATGTAAGAAGGATGCTTGATCTAGCCATATTTCTGTGTAATAAATTACAATTTAGCAGAACTTGTACATTTTAAATGGCTTAGAGGTCATGGAAGTCTCAGGCACGTTAACATAGAATTTTTTTCTGGGTTAGCATGTTGTAACTGGATTCCTAAATATTTTGCTTTTTTTATTTTAACAAAAGTTATAGTTATGCTGAACTATTTACTTGATGTCTGATTAAATATTATTCTTTAGACATGTTTTTTTCAGGAGCTTCCGTTCAATAGCTATTAGTGGGTGCTTTTGTTCAATATTTTTTTACATTTTGTTTTTCAGGGAACAGTTGTTGTTGCTGGAAGGGCAAGAGCTGTTGTTGTTGGAGTTGGCTCTAACACTGCAATGGGAAGCATACGAGATTCTATGTTGAAAACTGAAGATGTGAGCATCATATACACTCTTTAGAAAGCTGGAGAAGCTTTTTGATCTTTCGCATGATTTATCTACTCCTTTGTACCTAAAAACATATAAAGTGGACGCTACTCTTGGCCATTACTCTAATTTGAATTCTCAAATAGCCTGCCATGGATGATTAACTCTACAATATGCAACAACTTCAACTCTGTCACAGAATAAAAGAAATGCTGCACGTGTCTAGAGCAATATATCTAAGCCATGACAGGAATCTAAGATCTTAAAAAGTAGATATTTCTTGTCATTTACCTTTTGTTCAATTAAACTACACATGCTTTGAGGGTAGATACACGACTGAGTAGCTATTATCATTTCTCACTGATCTCAACATAAATTGGTATCATATGTTGCAGGAAGTGACACCACTGAAGAAGAAGTTGGATGAATTTGGTACTTTTTTGGCTAAGGTGACTGCACATTGATTACATACTCGGTTTATACCAATACTATATTCTGCCCAAGTTACATTTTAATCTTTGTAACTACAATACTTATTGTTCCTTTTAGGTTATTGCGGGAATATGTGTGTTGGTTTGGGTCGTGAACATTGGTCATTTTCGGGATCCTGCTCATGGTGGCTTCTTGCAAGGTGCAATACATTACTTCAAGGTATATACGTGGTTTCCTTTGATATTCTATATGTAATTACCTGACTTGGAAAGAATCAGGTTGATTTATTTTTTCAAATGACATCTTATGGACATTGATAACCAGATCGCCTTTGCTGAGAATACTTAACTTGTGTTTGCATTAAGTATACAATCACTTGTAGAACATTGATCTAAGCTTTTCATAGTGTCATTTTCTTGAATCTCTTCTCTGCGTGTTTAGTTACAATTATTGTCTGTTTCCTCAATCAGATATGTATATATATGTATTCACAACTTAACTTTCTCCTCATAACACATTCCCAAATTCAATGTATGAGTATAGTTATGTAATCTAACTCTCCATGAGGAACATGGGATTTAGTTCTGGTGGGTCTAATTTCAGTTGGTACTTGTTTTTGAAGGTTCAGTTAGTAATTATGGTCATTACTTTTATACTCATGTTTTATAGTAGATAATGATAATACTTAAAACAATATTACTCTCTTACTGGCCATATCTGTCACAATTTAAGAGGCAGACAAATTGAAGATGGGAATTGGACTTAAGATGTATGTGCATGTGAACCAACAGGAGAGTTCGATGTTACATTAATCGTTTCCATGTTAGTGTCGAAACTTTCTCCAACAAACCAGTAATACTGGTCAAAATCTGTCTTCATTGTTTAGAAACACTCATATGGTTCGTGATCTAGTTTGTAGGTTTGAATTATCCATGTGGAAGTAGTTTTACGTGAACTTTTAATCTTACTTCTAATGATCTCTAAACTCCTTGGAGAAGGAAACAAATGATAGTTTCAAAAGTTAATATGAGACTAATGAAATAATCAAGACATTGTTATGATTATAACTAATTTCATCATGGACCCATGGTGTTTAAATATTTTTCTGAGCATATATATTTTGCAAGAGACCCAGCATAATTCCGTGGGACATGTCTTTTGCAGCTTGAAATGGAAAACAAGTGAAAAATAAAAAGAGTAATATCTGTATGAGGTTGAGCATTTCTACTAGGAGGAAGTTTTATTTGAATCCAAGGGGTTGATCCATATTAAAAACTGAAAAAAGCTTACAGTAGAGTAAAGCTTAACCTTAATCGTGAAATGTCATGTGTATGAGTTCGATTTAGGAAAATTTGTAAGCCATGTTAAAGTTAATAATATAATAAATAAAATTTTCCTTTTCTTATCAAATGCTTTTGACAAATGACTTTTCAGACATGCATACAATCCCACACAGACACACTGTCATATTATTATGCTTGTTATCCATCTTGTTCAGGCACTGTTAATTTCCTGGAATTCTACTCAACTAGGAGCGGTTTTGTATCTCGTGTGATTTATCTTTCTTCTTTAGTTCCTCTATATTCCTTTTAGCCAAAGTTGAACTATTTCATATTTTGTTTAGTTATATATGAAGGTGACTAGTATTTTGTAGCTGATAATACTACTTATATTATGCCTTTTCAGATTGCTGTGGCTCTTGCTGTTGCTGCCATTCCTGAAGGGCTTCCTGCTGTTGTTACAACGTCAGTGCTTTAGTCTATCATGTTGTTCTAAATTACTCTTGATGTATAGATTCCGCCATATGTTTGATGTAGAGCAAAGACATTTATCCCTGCCCATGTATTATTGTCACCTTGAAAAAATATGCAGCATGACAGAGGTTCCCATGTTAGAAACGTGTGAAACTTATGCATTTATGGTTCAGTATATGTTCAATATAGAGCTATGGCCTTCATTGCTGTCCATGCACTGTCGGATAAATATGCAGAGTATGGCAAGCGAGTTCATGCTGAAAATATATATTAAACTCATATTTGTGGTTCCTATACAAAAAATTGATGTTATAAGGCCTTTTTCAATCAGTATCTATAATGTCCACAAAATCTTTGATGCATGCATAATTAACCACCTTCTTAAACTTCGTGGAACTTAGCAAACCTCATGCATAATCGTGTGATAATATAAATTTTCAGTAAGCAGCCAATAGGAGGAGGTATTATATTTCCTACTGAATTTTATTTGTACTACTAATCTTTTTATGTTGTGTATTTAAATGCTACAAGGTTTGTGGAAGGTAATATTTGATTAGTTCATGTACTATTTTTTATGCTTTACAAGCCTTCTCCATTGTCATTTTTTGCTTGATTTATTATTATTATTTTTTTATGAATTATTGTCATGGGTTCCACAAAAATATGTCAATATTATAAATATGAATATTTGCATCCTTTTGACCTTAGAACTAATTTCACGCAAAATATAAAGCTTGTTGCTCCACTTTAGCAATTACAAGGTATTACAAGACCAGTGAGGCTCACAAGGTGGCATGTCCTTGAGCTGAATTCTTTAAGACACAATCTGGGAAGTAGTAAATGGAACCAGGGCTAAAGTTAAATACTAAGAACAATTCGTTTGAAATCGTTTATTTTGTTCCCAAATGTATTGTAAGAAGTCTAATATTGTTTGTCCAGTCACTCAATTTCATTGTTGCCATTGTTGGATATTCGAAATTCTTAACCTGAATTAGAAGTGGCGTGTGTGGAAATCATTTGACTTATACATCTGTTGGAAAACATTTTTCATCAAGTTTACTGCTAATGCTTGCATTGTACTGTCACAGGTGTCTGGCTCTTGGAACAAAACGAATGGCTCGTTTAAATGCTATTGTAAGGTCCTTGCCATCAGTAGAGACCTTAGGTTGCACAACGGTGATTTGCAGTGACAAAACTGGTACTCTGACTACCAATATGATGTCTGTTTCAAAGGTATTCAGTTGTTGAGCTTAATACATATTTATTTCATATATTGCGTATTTTATTCCCATACAATAAATTTAAGGTCAGTATTTCATACATGTATGTTTCATTGTTTTAATTTTTTTTTTTGGTGGGGGAGGGGAGGATCTGCAGCTTTGTCGTGCATTTGTGCACTATTTGGGCTATCCACTCCATATAAATTGATTTATTGAAACTATAAGTCATTCATGTCTTATATTAAATTCAATTTGATGTTAACACGTGCTATTATTTAATATAGGGCAACACAATATCTGAGCTGAATGTTTAGAAAGTTTCATTATTAATTATTTATTTGTTTATATTGACTTCAAGCTTGCAAATTTGACATCCTGACTCTGAATTTTTTAGTTTCGTTTAGTTGTTAAATGTACAGTAGTGGTAGTAGTCTTCCTAAGTTACTTATCTTTAACATCTGTAAATACTTGATTAATGTTGAATTGCTGATGTAATTTCTCCTGTTTCAATTCTAATTTTTTCTCTTTAACTTCTGTTGCCTTCCTTTCGTATGGCCTTGTTACTTTGTAATGTGCAACTGTTACTTTTTAATTTATTTTTTGAGGAAGGACATAGTTTATGCATACAGACACATCTGCTAATGCATAGATAACAGCAGTTAGTAATATTCTTGGAAATTGACATTATTTTCCTTTCAAAGTACTAATGCTAGCTAAATCTTTGTCTTTTGCCCATTCAGATATGTGTGCTTCATTCTGTAAATCGTGGTCCTCTGGCTGCTGAATACAATGTCAGTGGCACAACATATGCACCAGAAGGTTTTATCTTTGACAGCATGGGGGTTCAGGTACTTTTTCTTATAACATGCTATATGTTTTCATTTCTCATTTTGTTTCGACCTGTTAGATTTAGTGCTTGTTGGCAGTGCTTTATAAGCTATAATTTAAGCTTGGCCAAACATGCTTTTAGTTAGATTGACTTTTAGAGCTTGGGTGGGGTTGTGCATATTTAGAGGGTGTTTGTGGAGATTAAAATTAGATTTTTATAGAAGTTTTGAAATATGTGGTTGAAAAGTTGTGGGACCCATGAAAGATGTGATTAATATTGATTGTTTGACTTTGATTTGGATTAAAATCAGATTTTAATCCGGACCAAACATGAGCTTAATTTTTCTCCATCTGTACCTTATTTCATGTCTTCAAATCCAGTTGGTACGATATCTATTACTGTTTGCTCTTTTGACTTCTGTAAGGTTGTTACCATGATGCTGGAAAACTCAGATTTTAAATTGAATTAGTTTCTGTTCATTAGTTATTGTTCATTCTATACTTGAGGGTCTAGTATACCTGAACATAAAAAATTGCATAGATTGAAAGTGAGTAGAAAGTTGGTGCTTCCACCTATGCGGCAGCATTACCAGCTCCTCCCTTCTTGCCTAATTTGCGCATGACTGCTCTCTGAAATCTCATTCAAGTCCTTTGGCCTACATCAAGAACATTTAGATACTCATCCTAGATATTGAAAATCATTTCGACTTAGAATACACCCTTTTTTACTGCCAAAATTTCTTAAAAAAAATTATTTCCTACAGTTACTACTTATATTGGACCGTTGGTATTAGTGTTTCTTTTTATTCTATTATCCTTTATCAAGTATACTCTAGTTATTTATAGAGTTATTTTAATAATTATTTTCCTCATCATAAAATGTTTGCTTTGCCTACCAGAGCACCCCTTCAAGGGTTTTCACTTGGATTTTCCTGAAGAAACAATGGATTTGACATTTATTAAAATAAATTATTCATGCACTTCAGCCTGCTACATATCAATATATAAAAGTTTAAAGCTTTAATTTAGAACTTGGGGATCCTGGATTTGGTTATTTGTGTTTTTAGCAGCAGCATTTGGTTAATTGTTGTATAGGTTAAAAAAAGAGTGTTAGTTTCACAAATTTAAGAAACTGTAATTACTTCATTTCTTCATTACATTGCTGCTCACTGTAGTTAGGAACCACAATCTTTCAAGTTATTGATGCATTCAGATTCTACCTTCGAGGCTTGTTTTTTTGTTCTTATAAATTTTTGTTTGGTAGTAGGTAGGTAAACGTCCAAAAGCTTGATGGTTTTAGTTCTGAGAGCTCAAATTAAGAGAATACCTATTTCTTCCTTCTCTCTCTTCTATTTTCGTAACACTCTGCTCTGCACCTCTTTGTTTTGTACGTATTGTTTTACATCTCTGGCTCTGCTTTGCTTGTTTGTATTCATCAAGTTGTAGAAGAATGTTTTTTAAATGACATTTGAATTGTCTAGCCGTTGGAACCGAAGATAGAAACAAAATTTTCTTGTCAAAATTGCTTTTACAGGCTTTTCTAAAAATAATGTAACTGCGATAAACTTCATTTATGTGATGGGTTTGAATTTATGCACATTAGAAAATTGAAAGTTGATGGTTTACAACGTTGGACACAAGATGTTCAAAAATAAAATTGTGGTATATCAAACGGTTCATAGTCCTGATAATGACGTTGGTCTTAGCCCTCGGATGCCAATGAATTGGCTATTTGATTCCCCTCACGGTAGATATGAGAAACACGATCATGATCAAATGAAAGAATGTCTGATCCGTCTAAGAATGATCTGAATCGACCATAATCCTCCACCCTTAGTGATACAGTGAACGGCATTGAATGAGTCAGTTTTCACCCATATGTAAGATAACAAAACCTCCCAAAAGCAGCCCAATGCAGCATATGAAAAAATGAGATAAATGAAGTAGCACTACTTTCTATATACAATGAAAACGAGTGGAATGAAAACCAATGTCCTCTAGTACTAGGAAGGCCCTATTGGTCAATCTGTGCAAGGACACAAAGTGGTTGTGGTATATCAAACGGTTCATACTCCTGATAATGACGTTGGTCCCAGCCCTCGGATGCCAATGAATCAGCTACTTGATTCCCCTCACAGTAGATATAAGAAACACGATCATGCTCAAATGAAAGAATGTGTCTGACCCGTCTAAGAATGATCTGAATTGACCATGATCCTCCACCCTTAGTGATACAGTGCACGGCATTGAATGAGTCAGTTTTCACCCATACGTAAGATAATATACGTCTCCGAGCAAGTAAAATTCCATCCAAAATAGCTTTGAAAAATATTTCTCATGTCAGATTCTCGATTTGAACATCTAAAGTGGAGTTTTTAAAAAAAACTTTGTACTTGTGAACTGTAAAATTGAAATAGTCGGGAAATCTTTGGCTCCACTTGAGAAAAGTAAACTTACAAATACATTATTCAGTAGCAAACTCCTTATTTTCAATTTGAGTTCCCCGTTCGTCTGCACTCTGGAGACTTCTTCCTAATCTCTGAAGCGCACTTTAAAAGTCTGGACTGTGAAGATGGACACTTGGAAGTTTCCTCCTTCAGTTAAAGCTCAAGTCCAGATTTTGTCATGGACATGTGGTCTTATGATTAGGATTACTGAAGTCCTTATTCTTTAGTTATAGTTCAATTCCTGATTCCCCTTTGGACGATGAACATTTGCTTGAGAAGTCTGAAGTCCTTTTAACCTTCAATTTCACTTAAATATCCATGTTACTTAAGATTTTTCATTTAGCGTTTATTTGAACACTTCCAAAGTCCTGGTACACTTGTTTCCGAAAAGTCATTAGCGATTTATATATTTGTTATCGTCAAAGCGTAGTATAGATCTAAGGCAATCCGTCCTAATCCTCCTAACAAAACTTATAAATCCTAACTTTTAATAATTTATCTAGAAACTCTTGGCATTGGTTTTATATGCAATCATGAAATTTATCATTTTTGTTTTAGCCGTGTCTGTTGACCACTATAGGTAGTAGTATTGAGCTGGTACGTGATATTTATTCTGTTTGCTTGTTGTGTCTGCTGAACTTTGCATCTCACTTCTACTTTTGCCTGCACTGACAAAGTGAAACAATTGTAAGTGACATATTTCTGATACATGTTGCAGCTTGAAATTCCTGCACAATTTCATTGTCTTCTTCATATAGCAATGTGCTCAGCCCTCTGCAATGAGTCTGTTATTCAGTACAACCCAGAAAAAAGGATTTATGAAAAGATTGGCGAGTCTACTGAAGTAGCGCTTCGGGTATTAGCTGAAAAGGTTTGGCTCTAGCTTAATATAATTGAAATTGGCATATTGTCTCTCCTTTAGTTTAGTTTTTATATTCATCATAGTCTAATTTTGCAAGTCAATGTTTTGTTTTAAACTTTTGTACCTTTCTTCTCAGATTGGTCTTCCTGGTTTTGATTCTATGCCTTCGGCTCTTAATATGCTAAGCAAGCATGAAAGGGCATCCTACTGTAACCGTTATTGGGAAGACCAATTCAAAAAGGTTTGCTCTGACCAATAGTTACTATTTAATATATGTATGCTTACGTAGGATTAAATGGTGCACATGTGCCAATCATTTTTTTTTTCCTTATGATTCTATACTCTGCGTATTCTGCAACTTACGAGAAGATAAATCATAAATGATAATTGCTTGCAATCTCTCCAGTGCTTTAGTGATACATAGATGTTACAAATGATGAATCAATTTTGTTTTTATATCCTTATCCTTGTGTTGGTTTTATGCTATTAATAAGTAGCCACTCGTTACAAAAAAGTCAATTACTAAGTATGCTGAATGTGTAATTTCTTTTCTTTTACTCTCTTCTAAATTGAAATAGTTGAATACCAATTTGTTTTTTGAATAAAAAACAATCTTGAGATTGTCATGTTTTTCTCATCATCTGGAATAAAATGTTCAAGAATTCTACTACCGGCTAAATACCTACCTTGGGAACATCAACGAGAGAACGCTAATAAGATGTGGTAATATGCTATTGTTTACTAAGGTTCATAGATAGTTTCTGCCTAGGTTAATCTTAATCACACCGCCACTATGGAGGGTGGAGATCCCTCACCAAAACTGCTAATTTATACATCTTTCTGATTTTTTTGTATTTAAGGATGCCATGTGGGGAATTAAACTGCACATCTGAATGCCATAAGTTAAATAAAACTTCCACGCCTTTGAAAGCTCAACACACATTTCAATTGAGAGGATATGAGTCCTAGGTTCATGTAGAGGCCTTTCTGTACCGGACTTTTCTATGACTGAAGGCCACAACTTAAAATAAACCTACATGCCTTTGAAAGCTCAAGTCCCATTTCAATTAAGAGGATCTGAGACCTTGGTTCATGTAGAGGCCTTTCCTTACCAAACTTATCAATTATTTTATGTTTGAAGAAATCTCTTATGGAGCATTTAGCTCCTCAGCCTGTTCTTAATAAACTTATTCTCCATTGCTTGATTGTCTTCAAAAGGCTTTTGCTTTCAGTAAAGTGTCTTCATTAAATGGGGGTATTGAAGCTTTTGTGCATTTAAAAGATAAGCGCGTGCCTGAAAAACTAGTGCTTCCAGGTCTCGCTGTTGGAGTTTTCTCGTGATCGCAAAATGATGAGTGTCCTTTGTAACCGGAAGCAGATAGATATTATGTTCTCAAAAGGTGCTCCCGAGAGTATTCTTCCTAGATGCACGAGTGTTCTGTGCAATGATGACGGTTTGACCGTTCCACTTACGCCAAATATTAGAGCTTCATTGGAATCAAAATTCCACAGGTTAGGACTATTTTCTTGAAAGTTTTATTGGCCTTTTTTTTCTACTTATACACATCAATACAGATACACACACAAATCATCAATATGAATTTGTTGTTTGTGAGGACTACCATGATCTCTTCTTGCTAATGACTCAATGTAAATCCCATAGTTGTTGAACTCGACCCGGACACTGACCTAGACAATGCAGCGGGTCAATGGGTTAGTGGTTCAACCGGTGACCCGGTGATTCAACCGGCGGTCAATTCCGGTCAAATATATTATTAATTATTTTCATTGAACAATAAAATTTTTCCATTTTCTACCAATAACTAAATTAACCTCGTATTATTTTGTTAACTAAAGATCAATATGTATCCCAAATTGCACAAATTCTAAATCATATGTAGTCAAATATGCATTTGAAACAATAAAAACAACAATCAATGATAAAAGAAAACTACTTCATCTAACAAAGTTCAACAAGATAGCTTCATATGCTATAAGAATATGCTTGCAAAAATAAAACCATCATTTAAGTCATTTATGGATAAAGAACATGTTAACAAAGTAAATCACTTGAGATAAGTCAATAATTTCGTAATTAAGAAGAGTTGGAGCGCATCAATGTTGGGGTTTTGTTCATGAATTCTTCAATTCTTTCGCCTTGTACAAATGTCATTCTAAAATCCTCGTTTCCATTGTTTGTGTCACTTCTATTTTCATTGTCATTGCCAACATCATCACAATCAAGATCAAGATTATCAACATGTAATTTATTTGGAAAAAAGTTTTAAAATTCAACGTTACATCATATATACTTTTAACATAAAGAAGAAACGATAGCACCAATCGAACAATTACCGTCATTTTTGTTATTTTCTATAGTACATGCACCTAGGGGTGGCAATGCTCGGCTCAACCCTTACCCTAGCTCGACTTGTGCTCGAGCTCGCCTCAGCGAGGCTCAGCTCGTCTTTTTTTTTAAATACTATACTAAACCTAATATATATATATATAAACACATTTTTTAAACATTTTTGAAATATACATTTTCCAAAACATTTTTATCTTTTAAAATAGTAATAAAAAAAAGATAAACAAACCCTCATTTATCCGGGCTTGGGACCGGCTACTTCAATTTCGAATTTTTTTAATAACACTATACTAATTACTAAAGTCTAAACCGAAAATATATATACACATTGTCTAAACATTTTTGAAATATACATTTTTCAAAATATTTTTCTTTTTTAAAATAGTAATAAAAAAAAAAGATAAACAAACCCTCCTCCTTTATCCGGGTTTGGGACCGGCTACTTTAATTTCAAGATGGTGGAGTTAAAAATTGTACACGAACAACTTGTTACGTGTACAATTTTTTTAAAAAATTATAAAGGTATTAAAATAAAATTTTGTGATGAATATGATTAAATTAAATACTTACTTGACTACATGCAATTTCGGCATGCTTATTTTGTAGTCGATAATAAGCGTCTTCCCAGTCCTTCACGCATATTAATGTTTCCAAATATCTTCTTTTAATCACTCCTGATCTCGGAGAGAACCCTCTTTCCT
>CAIGRP010117770.1:0-10757 GCA_903798385.1 Fraxinus cuspidata
AACTGAACATATATAATTTTGTTGTAAAAATTAATAATATTCACAAAATGATATTATGGTCAAGTTTTGTATAATTTAAAGGAAGAACGCGGGTTCAAATTTTTACAGTTGCATTAAAATCTTTAAAATGTAACATGTATTATTTTGGTAAATTTAGTATCAAATTCCATAAGTGCCACAACAGTCAAACGTTCACTATTTTTAAGATGTCACGATTTCGAATCCCTCCCTTATTCCATTTAATTTTGTAAAAAATGGTAGAATTTAACATATTTCACAATAAAATTGTTGAGAAATGGATTCGAAAATGGGACCTCTCATGTGCATATAAAAGTTCTAGACAGCTGAACTACAAGAAATATATGAAAATAAAGGGACTTACCAGATATATAATATGAAAAGCCTATTCATTGTAAAAAAAAAAAATTGTTCCGACGAATTCGGTACGCGCGGCTGCCAGGGCTCTCCGGGTGCTGGGTCCACCACTGATCATAGACAAGTAACGAGTAATATAATTGGAGAATGCACTAAGCAAAAGTATGCATCCACGAAGACAATTTACACTACGGGGTTATTATAAATGATATGGCAAGGACATATGGGTTGAATTTGAATTATGGGAAAGCTTGGAGAGCTCGAGAGCATGAATTGGAGACTATATTGGGAAATCCGGAAGGATAATATAGAAAGGTACCAATTGTTGTGATTGATTGTACGTACCTAAATGGACATTATGGTGGAACATTATTCAGAGATGACAATTTTTGTGCTTGCATTTAGAATTTATAACATAGACAACAACAATTCACGGGAATGGTTCCTAATTATGAAATTTAAGGAAGCATATAGGGGAAAGAGAACATGTGTCTTGCATTGGACCTCTAGAAGATTGTTGTCAAGACGAGAAGGCAGTCAGGTGACACGACTTGGAAGGTTGAAACTTAAGTTCAGTGTAGTAAGAATTTAGTTTATTCATCGACTTGGAAGATTGAAACTTAAGTTCAGTGCAATAAGAATTCAGTTTATTGACGTGGTGGATGGACGCATTTAAAATACCAATATGAACTTTTAGACAACCAAAAGGAAGCTCTTGTTAAGCCGAGAGAATGAGTTTTTCTATCTTAAGTCGCCCTCAGTCGTACCCGCATCTAAGCAAGAGAAATGGGTCATTAAATCAAGATTTTCACAAGGTCTGCCTACTTTATTCAGACAGTGTAGATAGCTTGAACCTAAAATTGTACATTTAGGAAAAGCTCCCTCTTTGAAATCTGCGGATGAAGATGAAATTCTTTGCTTAGGATTGGAGACTAAAAGATTTACATAGGAAAGTTCTTCTCCTTAAGAAAAGTATATGCAAAGCAGACAGCATAAAGTGGGAAACAACTTTGGCGGTATTGATGCCCACAAAAGTGGATTGTGTCAAGAGAAAAGGCATAATACAATGTGGAAAAATGTCACTCCCAATTACATTGTACTTGGGTTTCTCTATACCTTTTGATATTACTAAACCTCGTTCTCTTAAGTCATCAATGTAATGATAATCCCGATATGTAACTTCGATAAATACAAAAATAAATTAACATTGCATGTATTTCTTTTCTATAATCATGTCCAATTCAACATACCAAATATATTTTCACTGTTTTCAAAATACTACACAACATTTACCATTTTGGTGACTTGATGATGTTGATGGTATTGTTAAGACATCCCGTTCACTTTTTTGTGAAAAATATAAAGAAATCGTAATTCAAAAACATGTCACAAGCTGATTTCTGACCACTTTTTTCCCTCCATTTTAAGTGTGATTTCAAGATTTATGTAGTGGCAAGTTGGCTAAGCTTAATTATAAGCAACTTTTTATTTTTAATTGTGCTTGCTTTTAAATAAAAAAAAAAAGTATGTTATTTATACCTGATTGAATTCTTTAATACTTGGAAAAGCATCTATATTGAACTTTTTGAATGAGGCATAGACAAGCTTGAAAATGATAAAAGGCATGGACCATCTGATCGATAGATTATAGCCTTGTTACCCTCAAAGCCCCTATAAATTCAAAGCATACGCGGAATCTCCGTTTTGTTATCGCCTTTCCTAGAGAAAATCAGATGAAAAATCCCAGAATTCTTGAATTCAAATGGATTTTTCTTTTCTTGATCATGTTATCCACAGCAAAATCTGAGGATCAAACAGGCAAGCCAGAAGCAGGTTTATTATGCATTAGTGACTGTGAAACATGCCCTGTCATATGTGCACCCCCACCCCCACCGGCCAATTTAAAGCCGACGCCGCTGCCACCGCTACAGCCACCAGTCCACCACCACTCGCCACCGCAGCCATACTATTTTGGCTCACCACCGCCATTTTCACTACCGGAACCACCACCTCCTCCTCCTCGTCCGACTTGCCCTCCACCGCCAGCTTATATTTCATGGGACAAGAGCCCTCCACCTCCTCCCCCCAAAGTCATATACATTCCAGGGAATCAGTCACCCAGTGTTGGTGTACCAAAGAATTATACTTATCCTTACTACTATTTCTATGCTTCAAAAGCTGCTTCTATTTCTCATCGGGAATCCATTTTTTATTTCTTGCTGTTGTTTATTTCATGTTTTGTACTTCTTAGGTGACTAAAAGTTGTATTATAATGATGGAGAAATTGAAGAATTAAAGAGCAATCCTTGGGAGTAAATATTAAGCTAGAAAAACCTTTTAGTAGTATATCATCTTTATATTGTTTGTTTGTCCCTTTGCATTTTGTACACCTTCATTATCCTTTGTGATTCAATTAATTGTCATGTATTTTGGGTATTCTAGGAGTTATATATGTATTGTAATTATAAAATACATATAGCAAATAAATTATTTACATATGAATCATCTCAAGTTTAAGTTTTATGTTATGAAGAATTGAGAAATACCTATGTACTCCTTGATGTTTAGTGGAAGTCGAATTCAAAGTTCTTTCTTTCGTTATCACTTATCCTTGTTATTTGTTATCGATGTTATAATGCAATGGATGAATCATTAACAAATAATACCTACAAACTGAAAGTCGAACCCAACTTTCTTCCTGTCTTCCTCTCTTTCGGCTCTTACCAAGACTTCAAATTGCTGATTTTCAATGATTCAACATGTACCATTTTGACTCGTCATGTCTGAAATGAAATAATTTTCCAATTCCATCAATGAACATAAGAAGGGAGAAAGTGGGACGCAGCATATTGGAAGGAGGCTAGGACACAAGGTAAAAGAAGAGGATACGACACAACAATATAACAAGATTGTTTTATCGGTGTACGTCAACAGACTTGAAGTCGTTCTACAAAAAAGTTAGTGTGATTATTTTTCCTTATAACAATTAAAATATTATAAATTAAACATGCCAGTATATCAATGAATAATGCTGATGAAAGTAAAACTTCTAATCATTTTATTCATATCAAAAGAAAAGTTGATACAATAGATAATACTTCAAAAAATAAAAATGGAAAAATATAAAGGTCGAGATCAAAATGGTCATAAACTCCAAGCAATGGTGCTATTTTTCAAATTTACAATGTGATCCTCCAATACTTTCAAAATATTCAGTTACACCCATAAAGCATAAAATTCATCTTCTAGACCCCAATTTGGAAAGATCTAAAAAACCACTGTACAGATCTCCTCTTTAGTTTAGCGCGAGTGCAGAAATTATATGATTTTGAGCTCTCAAATGCCTACAATGGAGTCACTGGAAGGTCCGGCGAATGATGAGACGGCGATGGCGGGGTTTCTCCCTCTTGCTTCCGCTTCTCAGCAGCCATACGTCTCCGAACTCCTTTCATTTACTCTCGATCGCCTCCACAAGGTTCGAACATTATTCAACTCACAAACAAACACAGTTTATATACTTTTTTCGTTTATGTATTGGAATTCCGGTTTTTTGGTCTGATTGTTGTAGGAGCCGGAGTTATTGAGGGTAGATGCGGAGAGAATTCAGAGGCAGATGCAGGAGGTGGCTGTGGGGAATTATCGCGCGTTCATTGCAGCGGCCGATGCGTTGCTCGAGATCCGAGAGGAGGTTTCTTCTATCGATCAACACCTAGAATCTCTGGTAGATTTTTGTTGTTTTTCTTTTTCTTTTTTTTAAATTTTCCCTTTAAAAAAAAAAATAAAATTCAGTTTGCGACTATATCATATGATTTATACAATTTAAACTATGATTGTAATGTGAGACAATTATCGATAATGAGTTGCAATAACTGGACTGAGTTGGTAATATGATTGAAATAAAATGCAAGCTATGTGTGAAGATGTGGAATAAGATCCTGTGTGAAGGGTTCTCCTTAATAAAATGAAGTACTGTTTCTCGTTTAATTTAATTCGTGATGGAAAATGGTAGTTCTTGTTGAAATAATGCTATTTATGTGTTTTATTCTGAGCTGTAGTAATTATTGATTGCTGTGATGTATGTTATGGTATGAAACTTACTTAGGTTAATGTTGTGAAGGGAATTATTGTGGTATATTTCGTTTAAGGGTTTTTTCCATCATTATTTCCCACATGAAGACTTCTAATTTGGGGAAAAAATAAAAAGATCAGTGTTTTCTATAGTACACAAATGCACATTTATATTGGTGTGCTAGTTAGTTTTGATTGTTGGGCAGTGCAGTATAAGAAGTGCATCAGTTATCCAATGGGACAGTGTGAATTATTGCTATTTTTGTTGCAAACACTGTGAGAAGTCCGCTGCATTCTTAATGCAGTTTATAGTTGTGTGAGCAAAATAAAGGTGGAAGCTTGTTATGTTAACAACTGTGTTTGCAATTTGTTGATCCAACTTTATTCTTTTGAACCTGGTGCATTGTTAACAAGTCAATTGATGCTTTGAGTGAACTAAATGGGAATATTGAGGGTGGAAGAAGGTTGAATTTGTAGCAAATGTTGGCATGAATGGCACAAGGAAATGGTTGTTACCTTGAATATGTGTTGACCTTGCATTTTAATGAGTGATCCACAGTGAATATTAGCTTTTCGAACCAGTGACTTCAAGTTAGTATTAATCAAAATAATTGGTTTTTTTCACTGCTCTTCAATGCTCATGGGGAGAATATGAAGAATTGAAAAGATTAAGTTCATTGTAGTTTCATTTCTTGTTTTTCAGATAGCTGAAATCCCAAAGTTGACTTCTGGTTGCACTGAGTTTCTAGAGTCAGCAGAACAAATATTAGAGAAGAGGAAGATGAACCAAACCTTGCTTGCCAATAGTAGTACTTTGCTTGACTTGCTTGAAATTCCTCAGCTTATGGACACGTACATCTCTAAACTTAATTGTTTCCCTTATTATTTATCTTGTATATTTAATGCTGTAACAGTTGAATTTTATCTTTTGGTAGATGCGTTCGGAATGGGAATTATGATGAAGCTCTTGACTTAGAAGCATATGTTGTAAAACTTACAACAATGCACCCAAAGTTAGTTCTGTCTCTAATTCTACTCATCAACACATTTGTTTTATCCTGTCAATGTATTTATGATGGCACTCTTCTCTTTGTTTTCCTTCAAAAAAAGAATTCCGGTGATTCAGGCTCTTGCTGCAGAAGTTCGGCAAACCACCCAGTCTCTTCTTACTCAGCTTCTCCAAAAACTCAGATCAAACATCCAGGTTCCTTGACATATCTCAACTACTGTGTTGATTGTTAAGCATGTTGACGTTTTCAGGCTTGATTGCATATATATTTGTGCCTGCAGTTGCCGGAATGCCTTCGCATCATTGGATACTTACGTAGGATAGGAGTATTTAGTGAGTACGAAATGCGCCTACAGGTTTGCTACAACAAGACTTCATACATTGTCGTTACTTGATTCTACTATTTCTTTTTACTTGTACATTCTGGCCTTAGATGTATTCGTGCATTGAGTTTCTGATCAAGCTTCTTTGCAGTTTTTGAGATGCCGTGAATCATGGCTTACTGGAATACTTGATGACTTAGACCAGAGGAATCCATATGAATATTTAAAAGGGATGATAAATTGTCACAGAATGCATCTTTTTGATGTCGTTAATCAATACCGAGCCATTTTTGCGGATGATACATCAGGAAGTGAAGAAAATCATGATGGTGGGCTTCTCTTCAACTGGGCCTTGCATCAAATTGCCTCTCACCTCAAAACTCTTAAAGTCATGCTCCCTAAGATAAGTGAAGGAGGATCTTTGTCAAACATTCTAGATCAATGCATGGCGAGTACCTATCTTCATTGACTTTCACACCATCATGCTTATTCATTTATTACCCGCTCCCCCCCCGCGCCCGCAAAACCAACCCCCAGCTATAAAACCAAAATAAGAAGAAAGCATAAAAAAGATGGTGCTTTCCTGTGCCTTGTATTTTCTTACATGTCTTGATGGGGATATCTACGGTAATTGTGTATTGCTTTGATGGTCTGGATAGTTCGAAAAAATTATCAATTTACATTGTACAGTCAATTACTATCTCTTTTGTCCTGCCTGAGATGAACTGAATATCCTTGCACTGGAAAAGATGCCTCTGAATCAAATAGGTTTATAACTTTGTGTTTCCATGATTGCTTCTTATTATGTTGGGTATCCTAACCAGCTTCTGTATATCGCAAGATGTTCTATCTTAATTTGATGATAACCTTTATATCTTGGTGGTTGCCAGTATTGTGCCATGGGTCTCGGCTGGGTTGGGTTAGATTTTCGCAGCCTGCTTCCACCTCTATTTGAAGAGTAAATTAACATTCAACATTTCTTTAATTATTCCCTTGTTTTTTAATTTTTATATTTGGAAAAGCTCTCACTATACATGTCTTTGGATGATAACAGAGCAGTCCTTAATTTATTCTCCAAGAATATGAGTGTAGCTGTTGAGAATTTTCAGGTAAACCAATGACAAAAATATTATTTCACAAGTATAATGTTTTTATATTATTCGTCTGCCTGCAATAATCCATTTTGTAATATGTTTTCTTAATCCATTCCAGGTAGTGTTGGATTCTCATCGTTGGGTCCCATTACCAGCAGTTGGCTTTCCGGCCAATAGTTTTGGTGAAGAAAATCAGGATGATGTTACACCTCCTCCTAATCTTATGGAGCATCCCCCTCTTGCTGTTTTTATAAATGGTAAGATTCTCTAAAGTTTGGTCAACCTCTTTGTAGACTTTTGAGTAAATTATGGTGTTACCTAAATATGGTACTCTTATTTAGGAAGTGTTTTATGCATTCTCTGTGTCATAGCTAATGATTGGTGTTAATTGCATTTTCTGTCTGGTGGTGGCAGGTGTATCATCAGCGATGAATGAACTACGTCCTTGTGCTCAATTAAGTTTGATAAACGTGACTTTCTGTCTGGTGGTGGCAGGTGTATCATCAGCGATGAATGAACTACGTCCTTGTGCTCCATTAAGTTTGAAAAACGTGCTTGCTCAAGAGTTAGTTAAGGGACTGCAGGCTGTCTCTGATTCTTTATTGAGATACAAAACAACTAGGATGCTCAGAGACAATGAATCTTCTCTTTTCCTTAAGCTTTGCCAAGCATTTATCGAAGTGAGTTTATTATTACTATGTCCGACTTTTAGCTTTAACATTGGCCGTGCTTAAAAGCAAGTCAAACTTACTTTTTCGCCAATCATGATTGTTGAAGTTATTTCTTTTTCTAACAAAACCTTCTCTACAAAGTAAAAAAAAAAAAAATTAAGCACAAGCAGACATTCTTTCCTTTATTTAAACAACAAATTAAATTTCTGTGCGAATTCTTTTCAGGTTGCTTTTCCACATTGCGTCACCTGCTTTGGTCGCTGTTACCCTGGCGGGGCTGCTCTGATTGCAGATGCTAAGAATTTGTTTGATGGGATCAATCGTTTATTGGCAACCTCTCCCTCAAGAGCACTACCAAAACAAGTACATAATGTGGACTCCAAGAGCATGCCTGAGAACAGGAATCTGCCTGTGCCGGAAAATGGGGATGTACATTCCGATGAACAAGCAGAAAGTGATAATGAAAAGGAAAAAGAACAAAATAACAACAGACCACAAAGGAGAAGCTCAGTAACGAATGAAGACAATTTGGATCCACAACATCTAGAAGTGCAGATATAGTATAGTACCAGTGAAACTGTCCTGAAGGTACCAGCCTCCATCCAATTTGATCAATGTAATTATTATGGCTAAAGGTGTTGTGTTCTTTTTTGTTCTTGCTCGTTATTGTGGGGTCATTTTTACCTGCGATAGTGATAATTTGACGTTTAGAACATGTGCAGAGGAGATGAGTGTCTTCGTTTTTAGAATATGAGGATTATACAAGGACTTAGCTTTTTCTGCCAAGCTTGTAATATGCTCATTGGAAGGAAACTGAAGTTGGCCGAGCAGCAAACAATATTTACTATTTAGATAGCCTGAAACTCACATTTTCTGGAAGAAAAATATCACTTCAAAAGTATTCTCCTATTTTTTATTCAAAAGTATGTCATTTTACTTCTTTTCTAATCCAGATTAAATTTATCTTCAACCAAGTATCTCAAAGGTGTAAGACGTGACAAGGTATGGAAGTCAAGTTTCAAGCATTCCGAACCTAGGTATGCCTAAGCATAATATTTTTTTTTAAATATTATTTTAATTATTCTAGATCAACAAGTAAATATAATAACTTGTACCTTGTAAACTTATGGGAACTTCGTTAATATTTTCCAACAAAAATGTAATTCTCAAAATCATAAAAACTCGAAACCTATAATATTTTGTTCATAGAAGTATGTTTGTGGGATGGTTTGGGCCAGGGTGGGTTTTATCAATTTAATTAAAGGCAGCATTGGCCATTGAGCAATCCTAAGGGAAAATTGAATCATGGGTTCACTGCCTCACAGGAAAGTGTTGGGGGTCCCAAACCTTTAAAATAGTATGGAGTTCTGGGTCCCTTGAATGGTTTTCATTTAGAAATTGGTAAATTGACCAAAAAATTAGGGATGGACCTTTATTTGACCAATTTAAAGAAATGCAAAAAGATCTTTACATACTATCTTATTTAAAAATAATTAAAAATAAAATAAGTGAGAAAATAATAAAAAATAGAGGGATGACTAACAGAATTATGTATTCAATTATTCTTTTAAAGATTTCTATAAATTTAAAAAGTCCAAGTGTATTTAGCCCCCATTATTTGAAAATTTAATGGTCGGGATAGTGTTTTTTTTAATGTGTGATTAAAAAAGAAGAAAAAAATTTGGAATTACGTATAATATTATTTCATTGGAATATGTGTGATTGATAAAATATTATACACGTATACCAAAAACTTTCATTACTTTTTAACTACACGTTCTCTTACAATCACTATTCAAAACTCTTTTTTTACAATAATGATAGTCAAACATGCTTTTAATAAAAAAAATTTAAGACTTTAATTGTTTAAATAATGGATAAATTAGGCCCACTGCCGTAACTAAATTAAATAATACACTTCGAAACTAATTATCATCCAACAACGTAATTATACATCCTAGAAGCCACAACCCCCAAAACATAATTTCAATTTCAGAAGACAAACCCTCCACAACTTTCGGATACTATCCCAATTCCAAGATAGACAACCTCCGCTCGTCGTCTAAAAATTTTATAGACGTGATCAATCGAAGATTCGACCCAACTCGCTTCCTCTTCTGCAATAATCTTCATCTCTTTGCGTAATTCATGATTGCGCGCGTAAATCAAAAATTCCGAATCATGAGAAACATATACTTCGAAGTTACCACCTTTTAATTTTATTTCACATATAGTTTAATTATATTGTCAATATTTTATTTTTGAAAATAAATTGTACTTGCTTTCTCATGGGCAATAAGCTCTAAAACCATAATTTGACACTGGTTAATTGGAATATTAAAAAAAAAATTACAGTATTTTTTATTTTCTAAAATAACTTTCATATGTTTTTTTTAAAAACTTCTACTTTTGCGGGTATTTTAGTAAGTTGTCCTAAACTAATCGTGGCACTATTGATGTCGGATTCCTAATCTATTATTCGTACATGCTCTGTAATGGATTCATTAGGCCCAAGATAGTGACAGATCAGGGCCCATACTTTAGAGGCCTAGCTATTGTTCTTCCAGTTAAACCCAATGCCATCAATTCCAAAAAGGGGAATAATTCATGGATCAGGTTTTAAATATCACCAAATCAATTTTCAGACATTAAATTTAAAAATTATAAAAATCAGGTATATATTAATTATTTAAATATATTTTATTAATTAAATATATTAAAATCACAATTATACAATTCATGATCACGTGTACATACTTACATGTCACAACTTATTTATTGGTCACGTTTTATCAAATTAATTGGTCACAAATTAATTTTTTATCACAAATCAAAAAAATTACAGATTTCAATTTATTTTACAGTCACATGTTAATATTTTCATAACTCACAAATCAAAAAATNATGTCACAACTTATTTATTGGTCACGTTTTATCAAATTAATTGGTCACAAATTAATTTTTTATCACAAATCAAAAAAATTACAGATTTCAATTTATTTTACAGTCACATGTTAATATTTTCATAACTCACAAATCAAAAAATTAATAGGTTACAGGTCACAAGTAAAAAATATTATGAGTCACAACTTATTAGCCAGTCACAAATTATTAAATTATCGATCACAAATTAATAATTTTTTAAGGCACAACTTATTTTTTCATTGGTCATATATTGTGTACTGGTCACAAATTAACCAATTTAATATCACAGTTG
>CAIGRP010117773.1:0-13315 GCA_903798385.1 Fraxinus cuspidata
TATAAATTGATTTATGTTTTCATCTTTATTCGATGTGAGATTTTATTACTTAATAGTCTAATGTGACATCTTCTAAAAACACTTTCGAATTAAGAAGCTCTTTTAAAAATTAATTTCTAAACAAAAATTAAACTAAATTTATCAAGAAACTCCTCTACAAAAAATAAAAACAGAAACCATGTCGAGCACGTCCTTGATAAAAGCTCGGAAGAAAACATAACACATTTCATTCACTTTTATCAAAATCTATCAAAATTTTAATTTTAATCCCCACCAAATAAGGAAAATTTTATCTATCATGACTCAAAATGTCTGCCATGAATTTTTATGTGAAGAGAGAACACTTTTAAGGGTTTTCACGACTTTAAATTTTGCCATCACACATACAACAACAATTTAATTTTTTTTAGGAATTTAATGTCAATAAATTATTAGTGGTTGCATTTGTGAATGTGGCATGGATTAGGGTGGGTGGTTGAGTTTGGTCGGTGAAAATGATTTATTTTTTTTAATTCTTTTTGTTTTATGTATTAATATGTGTTTAATTGTTTTAAGCTATAAAGTAAAAATAGGAGACAAAAAGTGCAAATTCCCCCGTCCCACCAGAAAAAAAAAAAAAAATTTTGAGGAGGAGAGACCCTCTAGTTCTAGGTTGGCTCAATAGTAATTAATTATTGTTGGTTCTTAATTCGAAATTGTTATAGATAGGGGCCTTAACAATGCTCAAGTGGAAAATGTTATTGTCTATACCTAGATGGGGATGAGTGCCCAGACCTAGCCCTCAAAATTCAAATCGACCAAATTTATCATGAAATGGTTCAACAATAATGAGATGGGCGTAGTATTTACACTATTTTTTCCTCGATTCTATCTAGGATTAGGAAAATGATATCCGCTATAGGAGAGTTTCACACTTGATTGGGGGTATAAAATGTTCTAGTGGTGCATCTTAGATTGGCTTAATTTGTAAGTAAATAAATAAAAAGGAGTTCTGAAGATTTCGTAAATTCTACCGAATGTATGGATAATAAATGGATAACAATTTTTAGTCGTGAATCCTACAATATATAGTTAAAATTAAAGTTTGATCAATTTAAATTATATGTTGAAGCAATCCAAACACGCACCATTGATGACATCCCATGGTGTGATACTCCACGGCGTTCAACAGTCCCTAAAGTCAAAGGTCTAGAAAGCTTATATCGTTGTTTAAGAGTAGATTTGATATTAGATTGAAATGGATTTGATAAGATTATAAAAGAAATAAATGACATAATATTTTTTAATCGTCCATGTCCGATTTAGCATACTGAATATACTCTAAGGGTGTGTTTGATTATATATATCTTTCATGAAAAATATCACTTTTACACCCAAATTCCTACTTTGAAGTGTTTTATTGCTATTTTTTCCCTGAAAAATATTTTCCAACATTTAAAAATATGCCTAATTTTTTTTTTTTTTAAGGAAAACATTTTCTCTAGAGACAGTAGGTTTTTGTTTTCCTCGTAACAAAGAAAATATATTCTTTTCATGTGAATAAGTAATTGAATATTTAATCCAAGAGGTTTCCTACACTTGATTTTGAGGGGAGAACAAATTGCCGAGCCAATCAACACAAGCTACAAGATGATGCAGGGGAAAAGAAAAAAAGTTTCCCCTTTCGTGGCTGTCGAGAATTCATCCATCCATACGATTTTTAGAATAATTTTGATGTTGAAAGCTTGAGAAATCTTAAACACAAATACTAATTGCAATTCAACATTATTCATTCAATGATTTGCCAAAAAGCAATTATAAAAAAAAAAAAAGTGATTTTTACAATTATAATCAAACGTGGGAGCTGCTTCTAAATGAACCTATGGCTTTAACTGCTCCTGCTCTCAAAATAAACTGGTGGTAGAAGGCTGCAATGGCTGCACCAATGAAGGGTCCTACCCAGAAGATCCACTGAAGGAGACAAAAGTATAGTTAAATTATTACTTGTGATTTTGGGGTTGGGTGTGGCTTCAATATAAATGTAGGAATGTAACTCGTATTTTTTCATAGCTCGTCTC
The DNA here is from genome assembly GCA_903798385.1 of Fraxinus cuspidata. Taxonomy (NCBI): domain Eukaryota; kingdom Viridiplantae; phylum Streptophyta; class Magnoliopsida; order Lamiales; family Oleaceae; genus Fraxinus; species Fraxinus cuspidata. The sequence continues at coordinate 2,058 of CAIGRP010117773.1, forward strand.
ATGTTTAGATAATGAACCCGAAGGGTTGAGGTAGATTGACGTTGAACTTGAAATTGAATCACATCTTATGACATGAATCCTACTAAACATTGAATCAGGGCTCTTCGAGTAGAATTAGCAGTAAAGTGAATGAAATTGTACAAAACACGATTCATATAGTCAACTCTAATTCATAATTAAAATGCTAACCTGGTCATCCCATGCCTTTTCCTGGTTGTAGATTACTGCAGCCCCAAAACTCCTAGCTGGGTTGATGCCAGTACCGGTGATTGGGATGGTCGCCAAGTGAACCATGAAAACTGCAAATCCAATTGGGAGAGGAGCCAAAACCTAAGATTCAAATAGTGTCATTAGCAAATCGTTTCGTATAGACAAAACAACTGAATTCAAGTCGAGCTCAAACTCAAGTAAAGTGTATTTCAAATTCAAGCAAAGTCGACTTTTAACTAATTTTTTACTTATGCTCATCACTAGTAGGTTATTTCTTTGTTTTCAAAAAATTTAAGTTATTTCTTGGATCCAATTTTTTCAATACTTATGACTAATAAGTAAATTTTATAACTCAACCAAACATGCACTTCTCAAAAGAAAAAATATATGTGAACTTACTGGGACATGGGAATCCCTGGCACTTCTTTTGGGATCAGTGGCTGAGAAAACTGTGTAAACAAGAACGAATGTTCCAATGATCTCGGCAGAAAATCCGACGCGGTGGCTGTAGCCGTCGGCGAGTTCATTGGCGCCGCCGCCATACTTCTTGTAATAGGATTTCTGGAATGCCTTCACCAGCCCGACACCACATATGGCCCCCAAACACTGAGCCACCATATACATAATGGCTCTGATCATCGACACCTTCCGGGCCAAGAAAAGCCCGAATGTCACTGCTGGATTAATGTGTCCCCCTGCACATGATGATATGCCATTTAATCATAAACTTGTACTCTTATTTATAATTTTATATAAAACAAAACTCACCGGAAATTCCAGCAGTGCAGTAGACAAGAACGAAGATCATGCCACCAAAGGCCCATGCAATACCAAGAATTCCAACGCCACCGCACTGATCCCCTCCGTGGCCGGCATTGGTATCAGTCTGGCTCTTGTACCCTATCACAGTCAAAACCGTAATGTAAAGGAAGAGCAAGGTGGCTATAAACTCAGCTATAACAGCTCTGTAAAATGACCACTTTGAAAGCTCCTCCGCATCAATCAGCGGCGCCGGTGGTGGATCGTGGTAGTCTTTGGCCGGGAATGATCCATGCTCCGCCACTCCAACATCTTTTACCATACTTCAGAATTGCAAAAAGAAATATGTATATATTTGTTTCTTGTATATTAGATGTTAGCTTGTAATTGTTGTCCGGGTGATATATATATATATATATATATATATATATAGTGTGGGAGTGGGGTGGGTTGATTAGGGTGCGAATTAGCCGTCCATGGCATCACTACTTCGCTTTCACCGACCCAACAGACACAGCCCCACCACCTTCCACCATTTTCTTCATTTCATTAACGGCTACTTTCGTCCAATACATTCAAGTCTACACGAGCTAACGTTGGGGGTGAAAAAATATATTTTTTTTTTACCATCAACGAAAAAAAGAAAATTACTTTTGCACTTTAATTATTATATTAAAATTGATTTATTTGTTGAAAATTAAATTTACGTGGTTCAAAATACATGATAAATGACATCATTACAAAATAACGTTGATGAACACTTGCGTTGATAGAATTTTTTTCATGGAAGTTCAAATATATTTTTTAAGGTTGGTGAAATTTTTTATAGATATCTTCTATTGTGTTTGATTAGATAGTATTGATGGATGTCTTGTATTAGTGGAATCGTATTTTTTAAGAGATCGTTGTACCTAATTTGTGGAATTTGATGTAGAAAAAGAAGAGCGTACATAATCGTACAAATTTAGTAGGATTATGAAATTTGACATCCAATAAATGTTAAACTTAAAGATGCGTAGAAAACAAGACTAAAAACAATTGTGTGTGTGTGTCTATATATATATATAAATGTTATTAAATATAAGAATACAAGTTGTTTATAGAATTAATTGGATTGGTAGTCGCCAATTCAAACATGGTTGAATTTTGCAATTTATGAGCTTCTTTGGCTACGAAATAAAACCTTAGTTGAATAAAAACGGATAAATAGAAATTTAGTCGTCGGTTTGATAGATAGTGATGAAATTGAACTAGATCGAAATTGACATGTTCGAGTTTATTTTCGTCGGATTCTTATTACGTTTTTTAATGAAAGTATCTAATTGGGGGTTTTTTGTAGCAGAAAGAACAGAGAGAATACACGTGGACAGCGATTGCCCATTTATAAGTACAGGGTGGCTTTGGACGATTCTCGAGAATTTGTTTTATTTTTTAATTATAGAGATTATCTTAAGGAATTATGGGTCCGAAATGCATCATCGAGCAGCAAAAAATGTCATTTACTTAAATTTTTATTTTTGTTTTCGAAGCGTGGGTGATGTAAGTTTTTTTAATATTCATAAAATAACACAAATTTTAGAATGGACCATTTCAAAACATTTTCATAAATAACGGCCTGCCTCATGAGGGGCTACTTAAAAATAATAATAATAATAATAATAATAATAATATATATATATATATATATAGAATTACAAATTTAACAGAATAATTTTTACAAAATAGCTAAGGAAATATCGCCAACTCTTTTCCTGCATCTAACATTTAATATAAACTTCATGTCAAAGGCACCAAATATTGTCCAATAAAGTTGGGGCATTGCATTTGATCTTCTTGATTCAAGAGCCCAAAGGAATATTTTAGAAAAAAATTAGAGTCAGGCTACCTTACTTTATAATGAGCTCCTCTTTGGTACGAAATAAAATTCAGATTTTAATTTAAATCAAAATTAATAATTAATTTTATCTACATATATCATGGATCTCACAACTTTTCAGCAACACATTTCATCAATATTTATCAAAATATATTAAAAATTTGATTTTAATCCCCACCAAACAGTCTTAAGATGTTGTTTGCATCCTTAACCTTCAAAGTTGAAACTTTTAAGTACGTGAATTTAGATCTCACATGACGGATACTATCAATGTGGATGTTAAAATCCCAAGCGAATTTTACGTGGCTTAAAGATGGGGGCAAAAAAAATTGGCGCTTAACATCCAACTTTAATTCATTCGAAAGTTGCGTCTGAATGTAATGTCTATATTGATGATTTCTTTCACATAGAAAACTGAATCACGTGTTTAAATAGATTGGGACACAAAAACCTTACCTTTGAAGGTTACAGACCCAAAACCACTCTACACGAAATGTCTGTTGGGGGCTTAGGGGTAAGTCGAGGCTTTTGATAAGCAGTATTGGCAACTACGTTTTGTTTTGTGAGGAAAAGATTAGAGAAGATTCAATCAATCGTGAATTTAAGTACTAATCAAATTAGAAGTGGTTATGCGCGTATATATTACATTGGCTGAACTGAAAACCAAATTACATGGCCTGAAAAATTCATTTTCAACTACTACAAATGTGTCCAGTAAGGACATTTCATATCCTCTATGCTAAAATTTAGATACAAGATCATCATCCATCGTCCAACCCAGAAACGGAATAACCGGGCGTGTCCAGAAGTAGGAAAAGAGAATGGAATCGGGGAAGAACGAGGACCAAAAAACCGAAAAGATTGACAAAATAGTGAAAAAAATAAACAGAATGAGAGAATTCAAATAAAAAGCAGGGCGTGATTCGGGGATTCATCCTTGTTTTTTTCATAAAACATGACAGCAAGATACTGAACCTATTGGCTGAAAGCGAAGGAAAATGTATGTGCATGCGGGATGCCATCCTCGTCCCCTGTTCATCCATCCTAGTAACACTGTGAAAATCGAGGATTTGAGGATCAAAAAGTCTTAGATTACGTGTCTGGTGTAATCTTGTCTGACGTTCTATCTGTCTTCACCTTCGCATTCTTGGAGTCGAAGAGGCCGAGCTCAGCCTTTGCACAGGCATTGTATCAGGGTTATATTTATGGGATGCAAGAGAAGTTAGTGCTGTAACTACGTCAGCTATGAGGGGCCGCATGTTCGGCTGCTCCTGAACACACATTGCAGCAACAGCAAGAGCCTGAAATAAGCCCCGAGCTGGGTACTGACCTTGAAGCATTGGATCAGCCATTTGAGAGAACTTCCTACGATCCCTGAACAAGGGCCGAGCCTGCAACATTTGTTAGGATTAAGTCCTAAATCCCAATCCCGAGAGCAATTATGAATGAAATGAAAAACAAAATCGTATCCAGAAAAACATGTAGATTTATAGTGGTTCACTAACTATGAAATTTAATCTACTTGCATATGCAAATTTTTCACTACAGTGAAGAAGACTGCAAGGTTCTCTCCTCATAGCACTATATTATGACCTGATAAACAGTTCAGCAGTCAAGGGGATAAGTGAATATTAAAATTAGGCTCTGCACAGTACATCAACAATAAAATGACATTTGAAGAAAATCCACATTAAGTTGGCATTTACAACAGAATACAATTTCAGAAAATACATCATTCTTCCCACCAGAACAGAAAATTGTCTATTGTTAAGATAGCTGAAGTGACATGAATTATCTGGACTATAAACGCTAACCCAAGATTTATTTACCAAAACTGGAAAATGCATCGAGAACATTAACCTTGGCAAAGAGCCATTTCATATGTTAAAATCAAGAGTGTTAAAACTTGTCATCCGAATTGCATAGTTCTACAATCCGATATCATGGAATCAATCAAGATAACATCAAAGGATTTTAAATATGAAGAATTACACTACAATCATAAAGGATCAGGAACATGCTGCCTCTTCTGTACGTATAGGAAGATGCTAATTTTCTCCCATGGAAATTCCGGAATTTGAGCTATGACAGCTACAAGCCTGCTTGAATGTCGTTAGTGTAAAGGAAACATCCGAATTGCATAGTTCTACAATGACTATTAGCTGTCATAGCTCAAATTCCGGAATTTCCATGGGAGAAAATTAGCAACTTCCTATACGGATATTCATTCAGTTAAACTGACCATCGCATTACAGGGTCAAGAAATGAGATCATCAGAACTGAGGAAGGTTAGCAAAATTGAAGAATTATCAATATAAGAGTCTCTTACCCATGCAACCAGATTGTGCTCCTCGGCAGCTCTTGAATTATCAATTGCCTTCCTTCCAGTGATGATCTCCATAAGAACGACTCCAAAACTATATACATCTGATTTCAATGTAAGCTGTCCTGTCATTGCATATTCTGGTGCACAATATCCATACGTTCCCATTACTCTCGTGGATACATGAGTATTGTCCCCAACAGGACCCAATTTGGCTAACCCAAAATCAGATAGTTTGGGGTTATATGCTTCGTCAAGTAAAATGTTTGAGCATTTTAGATCTCGNGTGATGATCTCCATAAGAACGACTCCAAAACTATATACATCTGATTTCAATGTAAGCTGTCCTGTCATTGCATATTCTGGTGCACAATATCCATACGTTCCCATTACTCTCGTGGATACATGAGTATTGTCCCCAACAGGACCCAATTTGGCTAACCCAAAATCAGATAGTTTGGGTTTATATGCTTCGTCAAGTAAAATGTTTGAGCATTTTAGATCTCGATATATAACAGGAGGATTAGCTTCATCGTGTAAATACTCCAAGCCCTTTGCAGCACCAGCTGCTATTTTCATTCTCGTATTCCAATCAAGATGTTTCTTATCAAGAGGAAGATCTGACATGTTCAAACATGAAATATCAGACACTAGTAAAATCTAAATAGAACGATTAAGATTAAAGCATGTGAAATTTAAATGATTACCATCTTTTATTTTATTTACAGCTAGCTTTCAACATACATGTGCAAGTTGATTGTGCAGTAAGGTGCTTTTGACACGTTCAAGTAAAGGTGCAATACATTTTGGTATGAAAATCAAGTATTGTACAATCTGTACCATGTAGATGATCTTCTAATGATCCTAATGGCATATACTCGTACACCAAAAGTCTTTGGTCTCCATCGGCACAGTATCCAATCAAGTTGACCAAGTTTGGGTGATGAAGTAGGCTTAGCATCAAAACCTCAACAAGAAATTCTCTGCTCCCTTGCAAACCATTTCTATCAAGTTGCTTGATAGCCACAATCTACATAAAACAGAAAACAGGGTACATGTTTTACCGCTAAGATGTGTGGCTGATTTTGAATACAAAATTTCAATAATAGATTTGCCTCCTCTCTGACAACTAAGCCACCATGGTATAAATTTGCCTCCTCTCTAACAACTAAGCTAACATGGTATTACGGTAGTCAAATATTCTAAGTTCAAGTCTCGTTGTCATCTATGATGAAAATTGTGCACATGTTATGTTTTTTATGAAACATCCATCTGCCTTGCATGTGCAGAGTGTGTTGAAGATAATCTAAATTTGACACCATCTATTAGCTTAAACTTCTAGACGAGGCAGTTTAATCATTGAAAAGTCACAAGGCTATAAACATAGAGACTCTTATTGAAACTATCAAAGTAAATTTCAATAGGAAAAACCATAACTATGAGAAACTATGAACCTCCATTTGTCAATATTTATAATTTATAAATAGTCAAACTTTATTTTCTACCCAAAAGTCCAATATACCCATAAGTACTATCCATTTATGTACCATTCATTTATATCTATTTATAAATTAAATCACTGCTTCTCCTTTTCTATCAAATAAAAAATTCATATCATATTTTTAAACCAAATTAAATCATTTTAGTACTCCTTTCTATAAAGTAAGATTAAGAAAAAACCAGGAATCCAGATATTTCTATCAAACTTGAATGCTAAAACGTTTGCCCTAAGTAACAGATCGAAAATTCACAGACAAACCAAGGCTGGAGTGTATATATAATGTAACAAAAGGCTAAAAAAATAGCAACCTTCGACTCAGCATTTTGTGAAGAGAAAGAGATGCCCTTGCTTTTGATGGGCATAAGAGAATGTTCAGAGTTCAAAAGAAAAGACTGATTTTCTAAATACTCTCCTTTTGCAGATAATGAACGAAACCATAATTTTTTTTTTCTGTTCCACGGAATCTTTTATACAATATACAATTGAGGAGGAAAACAATCTAATATATATACAGGAGACACGCTGATGCTCCGTTTATCAAGATCTCTTCACCTGTGGAGGGGTAAAAGAAAAGAACATAACACGAGCACGGGCACGGGCAGTGGGAAAAAGAGGCACCAGTCCACAACATAAGAAAATCAATTATTTCATGATAAGCTTTCTCAATGAAGCTGTTAAAGAACTCAAAATCATGTCCAAGTGTCTCAGTGGTCGGGAAATAAACCTGATTGGTACTCTCTAGACGTCCTTTGTAAACTCTACCAAATCCTCCTTCACCTAAGAGACAATCTGCCCTAAAGTTCTTGGTTGCAGTAGCTAATTCACGAAATGTAAATGTGTGTGCAGCAATATGACCAGAGCCTCCATCTTTAGAAGCTTCCAATTTTACATCGAGCGACAGGTTAAACTTTAATTTTTCTGCAACAAGAAAACAGAATGAGTTCTGTACAGAACTATCTGGGATGAAAAGGATGAATAATGGCATAAGAAAGTAAAAGTAAGCAATAGCCCAAGATAGTTTTCTAGCAACTGCTAAGAGCAGGCATACAGGCTCTGGAAGCAAACAAAAAAATTAAAAAAAAATGGAGTGGTTGAATTCCTCTTAAAACATCAGTCAATAAAAATCATCTCAGAGAATGTGTGACATTTTAATGCACCTCACAAGGTCATCATTGAACTTAGCTAAGAAGACAGGATTCCAACATTTAAAATTCAAACACAATTAACATAACTTTTTTTTTTCTAAGTGTTGGACTATGTGGTGCCTAATTGTACTATACACTTTATCTATTGACGTACTATCCTTCGTCATTGGAGCGAAAAATCTATGGTTGCAAGTGAACTTAGATTTGACATTGAGGATGAATCGCTAAAGATGTGTCTTTTTGTATTATTATTTTTTTTTCTTTATTGTTGCTTAGGGATTAAATTCATGAAACAAGTGATGCCAACAAAAATATGAAAATCCGTCATCCTAATAGAATTTTGAGTTGCTTTTCAGATTATCCGTACAAGACACCTTACATCATGCGAAAACGTAAAAAAAGGATGAATAGGACAAAAGAAACTTGACAGAATCATCCAACGCCACTTTGACCACTGGTACTTTCACTCTATAATTTCATCAGTCACGAAACATGAAAAAAATATATATAAGAAGAAGAAGAATATTCTCCCAATCCTATACAGTCTTCTTAGGCCATTCAAGACAGCTGACCTAAGCTAATTAGACAAGATACGAGACATAAACAGTTTATAAAAAAGGCAAAATATGATTTGACTCTATAACTGGACAGTCGAAGTTTTATCATCATTTTAAAATCATTCAATCATATAAAACAAACATATATCCATTACAAGAGAATAGCTTCTACACCTTAGGAACTTTCCACGGTTAAACCATTGGAATACTAGGAAGCAGAGAAAGTATACCATAAAATTTAAAACTTGAACAGGATTTGCCAAAAATCTAAGCTAATATCAGTTCAATTTGAATTCAATCACATGATATTCCTACTGTAAAATACAGCCTAAAGTTATAAATACACTGTTAATATATTACCTTAATTCACAATCGCTAATTTTATCCAACCAAACCCATACATCAAGAAACCAGAAATGCTAATCCTTCTATTGTGCATTTCCCAAGTCATAACTCGAAAAGATTCGAGCCCACAAAGTTTTAATCTTTATATAATTATTAGAAACCACGTAAAGGCTGCACTAGCATAATCTAAAATTTCTTCAAGAGAAATTCCAACAAAATATCAAACCCAATTAAGTTTTATCACAAAAAACAATCCAATCATGAGTGCAGGTGGAATATTTTCCCTCAAATTCATAACATGAAAATGGCAGAAGAAATTAAAAGAAGAAGAAAATGAATTAAAGTTGTTGTGACCAGGATGAAAATTAAAACTTTGCGAGCTTACAATGTCTTTAATATTCAATAGAATTTTCTGTTTTTACAAGTACCTTTTGATGGGATCTGATCAACAGACTTTTTGTTATGTTGTTTCTTTGCTTTCTTCTTTGATTTTCCAGAGCACAACAAACAACCCATGTTGATTGTTATCCTTTACTGTCTCTCTATTGTGTTGTGTTCGAGTGTTTCTCAGAGCAGCGAAACTGTATAAGAAAGATAGAAGAAGGGGATGAGAGTGAAGGAAACGCGATTTCCAGACAAGAGAGTGAAGGTAAATTCAGACGGCCGGAGTTAATTAAACACGTAACGAAAAGGTCAACGAGTGACGGAGAGATCAGTCATTCCTCCATCACTTTTAAATTTACCTTCGTTACAAGAAAAAATGTATAAAAATCTAGGTGACAATAAACGTTATTAAAATTTTAAAATTAATTAAGGGCTTGTTGACCCCATTTTTGTAAAAAATAGAAAATTGCATTTTGTATCGCTACAAATTTTATTAAGTGCGCCACAATTTTTAGTATTTTTCCTCTTTAATTTAAATAGTTTTAAATAAAATTACATAATTAGGATTTTAATATATATAATTAGCCTAAAATAAATTATCGTTACACAACTGACGAAAACATAATTTTTCTTTCTTCTTTTTTTTTGTTCAACATCTAACTGCACGTACCTTTTCTTGCTTACTTCCACACAGGGGTGGACCTAGATGAGGCCCAGAGGGGGCCGCCGCCCCCACTCAATTTTTAGATTTACCGATTTTTTTCAGATTTTCAGATTTTTTTAGTTTTTTTTTTTTTTTTCCAAGTTTTTTTAGGTTTTCAGATTTTTTTTCCAAGGTTTTTTGGTTTCGCCCCCACTGAACATCCTTCTTGGGTCCGTCCCTGCTTCCACGGCGGCAAAGATAATTTTCTTTTCCTCACAATAAATGTATTTACATTCAATGGTATTATTCCATTATTATTATTATTATTATTTTTGTTTCTTAATCTCGTGGTTTCATGAATTGAGAACTAATTAGAATAAATTAAGGATCCTCCTCTCTTCTTCACATAATCTTCCTCCTTATAAACAGCCTTGAGATCAACGACGTTAGGGTGCCCAAAAAGCATAGTCATTATTTTAATGTCAAGCTTTATGCTGTGCTCATCTTCTTTAGTGACTAACCTATCGTTCGAAACAAATTTGCATGCTGGAACCCTCCCGGTTAACTTATCCATGAATTCCTTGATTATGTCAAATTGCCGCCACCCCAACTGTTTTCCAAGAACATATGATCATTCAGTATGACAAAATTAAATAAATCAATAGAATGATTTTTTTTCAGACGAGATCATTTTTGGGTTGATATCGAATCAAATGATCTAATTAAATAGAACAAAAATGGTTGATAAAAATGATAAGTAATATTGAGAGGACGAATACACCACAATATTGTATTTTTTTTTTCATTTTTCATTTTTATTGTAGTAGGAGTATGATTGAAAAATTGTTGTGATGTATTTATTGAAAATAGGATTTAATTGTGGTGTGATTATAACGTGGTATATTAATTAAATTTTGTGGTGGTAATATAATTGCCCATTTTTGAACAGTGTATTAATATGAAATTTGTAGTTAAAAAGTAAGAAAAAAATTTGGATTTACGTGTAATATTATTTTATTTAAAAATATGTGGTCGAAATGGGATCAAAACACTATTTAAAAATATATTATTTTTTTCAAAGAAATTGGGGTCAAAAGCTAAGTAATCGCTGAAAAATAAAAAGATTACTATTCACTCACTTTTACACATCTTTATCCATCCATCATCTATTTTAATTCTATTTTCATAATGTTATGAGTTATTTACGCGATTTCCATAATTTTTGGATTGATTTTTGTAAATCACTTTTGCTCACTCTATTTTTCTCATTTTTCTTCTATAAGATCCATTTTTTATTTTTATTGTTCAGTTTGTTTAGATAATTTTCGCGATTTTTTATTCTACAAAATTTGCATAAAATCGTTCGTTCGCTCGCTCTATTCTCTTTAATTTTTTTCTTCTACAAATTCTATCAACTAATAATAATTATTTTACTAAATATTTTATATGAATTTTATTTTCCTTATTTTTTAATATATTTTAATTTTTTTATTTATTCATTTTCGTTAATTGTTT
>CAIGRP010117780.1:0-37463 GCA_903798385.1 Fraxinus cuspidata
TTTTTAACATTTTTTTTTTTTTTTGAATAAAAGTAGGTTATAGAAATAGGGCCTAAAGTCGAGCCCAAAATTGAAAGAAAATTACAAATAATATGGCCCAAATTCGAGGTCCAAATACCAAACAACTAACTAAAAAAATGATCAAAAGCCCAAGCTAAGGCCCAAAATGAAAATTCAAACACTTTTTTTTTTCTTTTTTTTTCTTCCTTTTTTTTAAACTAATACAAACAGGGGCTCAACTTTAAAAAAGGCCCAATATCACAAACTTGAGCAGGCCCAGATTAAAAGAAATTACCCAGTAAAGAAACAAGGCTAACTTCACTTCAGGCAGAGGGCTCGACACTGGTAGAAAGCTGACAGCGGGCGACTGCCCGGTGGCAGCTGGAATCGGGATTTGGGTTGTGGGTTTTTCCCTTCCTTTCTTCCCTATATTCTCGTTCTCCTCTTCTTCTTTGTCTTCTGTTGCTGTAGGTGAGCTGGGGTTGTTTCAATTTCAGTAGTGATTCTTGCAAATCCGGTGGCAACAAAAATTTGTGGTGGAAGAATCGATTTTTGTGAAAATTAATTGGTGTTGCAGGTTGGTTGATATCAACGGTTGCGTTAATTTGGATGAATTGTTGAACGTGGTGATTTGGTTTTGAATTGGGAGTGGTATGGGCTGCGTGTGGACGGTGATTGTGGTTGTGGAAGATGACTGCAGTGGAAAGTTCAGGTTGGTGATGTACGCTTCTGGGGAGTTGCAAGTGGGGCTGCGTCTGTAATTTTGGGTGGTGTTTGTAAGTGAACGGGCAGTGGTAGATGCTGTGGTGGTATGGTGGTTTATCGTTGGTGGGCTGTGGGGTTGTGGACTATATGGTTGTGACAATCGTTCAATTTGCAGTTGGGCGTCTTGTTTGCAGATGATGGTGTGTGTATGGATTGATGCTGCGGCTGGGACTTGCTGATTGTTTTGGGATGCAGATTGAGTCGGGATCCAGGTTCGGCTCCGTTACCAATTTGATGTAGAATACTAAGAAGAAGCGGGGAGGAAGAAGCCGGGAGAATAGGATGGGAAAGAAAGAACGTGGAAGAGGAGGAGGGAGAAAATGTGGCGGCGCCAATTGCAATTTTATCAATCATCAACCGTCTAAATTGTAATGTAAGCCCAATANGCAATAAAATAAGTAATTCCCGATGTATCTAATGATGTCCGCATCAAGAATTACTTAAGCATTGCCACCTAAGCCAAACATTTCACTTGTCCACGACCTCGTGCCAAAATATTTATCACCTACACCTTTATGTGATTTTAACATTGACTTTGTTGTGGCATTACTTCAACTGCATGATATTCCTCGGGTTGCCACGGTGTTTTCCAATCGAATGCATATTTTTTCTATTGATATTCAATTGTTGTCAACTAATTACTTTCATATTGTGTTAGCTCTTTCTTTTATTGTCAATGTTCCTAAATTTTATGCCAAGATAAAAAGATCAATTATTTTCAATCATGAAACTTTTAAACTTGCTTTTGATGTGCAATATAGGTTAGGAGACTTTAACGGTGATTCTTATATTTATTGCGTCTCTTTCACTTGATTTTCTAAACACGCGAAGAAAAGATTTTCATAACATTTACGCAATGATAATATATATGATTGATTATCACACTTGAATAAAAGTTTTATTTTCAATATAGTAGAACTGTTTTCCTATCGAGGCTCATTCGAGCCTTCAATATTGCGATCATTTGAATATGCAAGAAAGTCTACAACGCCAATTTCTTAAACTCATTACCAATTGAAGTTTTGAGGATGAGTTGTATAAGTTTTTCTTTTTGGAGTTTCCTGTCACTACTTGGTTAGAAGGAGAGATTGTTTCCCTTAGTCGGATCATATTCTTAGGGATGATTTGCAAATTCAGTTTGGAGTTTCCTGTCACTACTTGGTTAGAAGGAGAGATTGTCTCCCTTACTCGGATCATATTCTTAGGGATGATTTGCAAATTCAGCTGTTGGCATATGATTGGTTTCGTTATTTGGTTCATAAGAAAGATCACATCCCTTGGTATGAGTTCAACCATATGTTGTTGTCAAGCGTTTAGCATCGACAATTGATCGGCCTCCTTGGAGTATGAAATTTTAGTCTATTTTGCAGAAGTCGAGTTCTCTCATTCGAGATGGAGATAGAATAAAATTAGGATTTAGATAGTATTTCAAAATAGGCTTCGTTCTTTAATTCATATTATGTTTGTTTAATTAGATTAGATTAGTTTTAATACTTTAATAAAATTCTAGTTTATTAAAAGTTTTTTGACTTTAGATTAGTTGCTCTGTATATAGAGAGCTTATTCATTGTAATATCCACACTTAAATATATGTTAAATTGATTCTCTTACCATATTTTCTTCTTCTTGGACCCCTTTTCTCTTTCTTGTTCCCCTTTCAATTGTTCGTTGTCAAATTGTTGTGTTCCTCCGTCATAGGAATAGACCAAAATTAACACGACTAGTGTTAGTTGCTAAAATCTAGTTACATTAAGCCTTTGTTTGGTTAAATTAAAAATCAAAATTTTAATTGATTTTGATAAAAGTTAATAAAATGTATGATTGAAAAAATTGATAAAAGTTGTGGGTCTTATAAAAAGTGTGATTAAAAATAAGTTTGAGGAAAAATTGATTTTTGAAAATGGGAAACATGGGCTAAATGTCCCAATGGATCTAGCAAGAATAAAGTGGAATGGTGAAGAACATGTAGCTTACTCCAAATTTATTGGAAACAAGGCCTTTTTTTTTTTTGTTTTATGTATGATCTTGAGATGTTACTAAGAGTCTAAGACGTGGTTGTATGGATAAGAGATCCAACATCTATTATGAGGTTGGGTCAGATTTAAGACTGACGATTTCTTCACCACAGTTTCTATTAATGGGGCTTCTCAAAGCTGTGAAAACGGTGTTGGAGATTGAAAGGATCAAAAATGGGAAGTGAGATTTAATCCTTTGTTCGGGATTAATTATTAGGAACTATGTAGGAGGAATACTGGTGGGGACCACGAAACGTATGAAAATAATTAGCAGTAGTTTTTATACGTGGTTGAAATTAAAGTTTGGCTTTGACTCAATAGTTAAAGTAATTTCTAAGTTACGAATAATGTTAGACGAACATATGCTAAAGCTGATAAGCGTTCTGAGTGCTAGAGTATAGCTGCATGTTTATCTTGAAATTTGAATATCAGAGTTAAAATACCAGTGACTGCAACTACTGAAGGCACCATAAAACCGCTTAAAAGCTTGTAAGTAGAGAATACTCCAGTTAAGCCCATGAGACAAGCCTTAACATAGCAAAGTGTACACAATCAAAGTCATTACGATTCATTCTTCCTTCCTAAAAGAATCGACATCCAAGACAATTCATATTTCTAGTTGGGTGACTTCATGGAATGGCCTTCCCCAGGTCAGCCATCCATGAAAAGGCTCTATCTCCCGAAGGGTAAGTGCCTACTGCATGATTTAATACCAATTGTTACCACCATATTAGGCAAGTCACCCTTAGACCCGACTTGGAAGAAGAGGGTGTCTAAGTGGTTATAAGTCTACATGTCAAGCCTTAACTCAGTAATGGGTGACACAATTAGAGTGGTTGCACATAACAGAAGAATTTTGAGTTCTTACAAATTTGACCTGAAATACATAGTGAATTTCAATGGAACTTAGCAAGCTATGAATGGTGACCGGACTTCTCGATTTTCCGGAGCTCTTTTGCTACAGTCATCATATCTGGCCTCTCTTCCCCTTTTCTTGAATGCACCTCAAAGCAAGATCCAAGAAATCTTGCAATTGCATCTCTGCTTCCTTTCCCTCTTCTATAAGTTTCTGATCTACAAAAGGTTTTACTTGATCCTTCTCAAAACAGCTTTTATAGCTCTCTGTGGTACCGACTATTTCTTCTATTGGATGGGGCCATATATATTGTTGTCCAGATAAGAGATTGAGTAAAAGCAAGCCAATACCATAGACATCAGTTTTCTGGTTCACAATCTTTGAATTTGCATATCCAGGGTCTATAGAACCACATTGCCCTAACAGAACATCTTTCACCTGGAATTCTCCGGGAGGAAGGATTATGGAGTTTGAAAAGTCAAACAATTTAGTAACACCAAATATTATCACTTTATCTGTTCTTAGCTCTTTATAGATCACTGGCCTGGAAAATGCATCATGAAGATAAGCAATTACATAAGCAATATCAGTTGCGACTTTCAGTCTGCTTTTCCAGGGTAAAAATTTATCGCTGTTCGGGTAGTAGAGTAGATCAGTAAGAAGTTCATTTCCAGGATCTTCGTATACCATAACCGGGTGTTTGAATTCCAGGCAACAGCCTATAAGCTTCAATACATTTTTGAGATGGCTCATTTGTGATGTAATCACTATGTCATTGATGGCACCATTAAGTTTCCGGGGGCTGATTAGTTAGTCATGGAACTTCTTCACTAAAACCAGGCGATCTCCCAAACATCCTTTGAATAAATAACCATTTTCACTGATATGTACACAGTCCGCGAAGTCATTTGTCGCCCTGATGAGCTCTTGGGCAGAGAAGCTACCAATAGGAACTCTATGGCGTCCATCAAAAGACGCAATAAGTTCCTCTAGTAGTTCGCCTCCATTCTTCAAGAAGGCGACTGATGTTTCTTCCTTCTGATTAGGTCTAAAGCATGACATCAACCTTTTGAGGGGGTTCATGGAACTCTAAACTGACTAGGGGCGCAGGGTATAGGTGGGGCTGCGAGCATTAGCTTGCTGCTCCCTATCAAGAAAAAGCTAGCTAATTTAGGACTTTATGGTGCATAAACTGAAAGAAGAAGAAGAAACTGAGAGAGGGCAGCATAATTATTTGCTTTCACAGGGCTTTGATTTCGACTAAAGATCAAGAAAGACTTTTGAATGTGAAAGCAATAGAGTGGTAGAAGATTCTCTCTTTGTGGGTTATAACTGCCTCATATCACAATTGACTTTTTGTCAAGTTTCAGGATGGAGGAGCAACTTGTCTCACGAAGAGTTGATTTTAAACACATGATCCAAGAGGTGACCTCGATATTTAGCCAATGTTTGGTAATCATTCTTTTAAAACTCTTTTTTTTTTTTCATACTTATTTTCAATCATACATTCTTACAATAAAATATTCTTCACGTAAATCCAAAATTTTTCCTCGCCTTTTAGCCTCGCGTTCTCTAAAAAATTACAATTCAAAAACTCATTCTTTACAAAAAAAAATAATGGTAAAGTATTTTGGCTAAGCTTAAAATTTACATTTTTTAAAACAAATGTTTACTTATACTTAAATAAGTAAATTTTAAAATAAATTATATTTTTTGTTAGTCAAAGTTTGAAAAAATTTAAGTTACTTAAACCTGTGGAAATAGATTAAAATTGCTTTAAAATATAAATAAATAGAAATAAGTGGTGTACAAATGGTAGTACTCTTGGGTCACACAAAATGTGTGAATAAAATTTAGGTTGGACTGATTATGTTTTTAAATTAAATAGATGCCAAACACGCACTTATTTTGAAAATAAGCCATACCTTACCATCAAAATAAATAACTTCTTTTATAAAAAAGAAGTTACTTAAAAGGTAAGTTTAAGCGACTTTTAAGTTAGCCAAACATGATCATGTGAGGAGAAAAGGCAGATAGTTGATTAAATTTGAGGTAGGCCATAAAATTATTCTCCTCTTTCACCGTATGCATGGGCAAACGGATAATATGAACTTCTAAATACTTCAACTCAGAGATCAAAATGATAAAGTTAGTATTCTAGAAAAACGCAATCTGGAACGCCAATAAATAGCGGTGATGACTGATGAGGTAAGTCAATTTATTCCAAGGAAAGAAAAAGGTGGGATTCTCGAAAGACCTGACCTTAATGTTCGTGCAAGTAAGAGTAACTTGCAAACGGTGGTGAGTAGTTTTTCTTCTTGCTTTATTATAGCAATGTTTAATCGTGAAGCAAAATTGAGTGATTTTGACTCTGCTTCATTGTAGATCATCCATAGCATAAATCAAAGAATCTATGGCGATTCACAATTTTTGATCATCTTATGAATGTTGTCGATGATAGACTTTCTTCCATCTCTATTGCCCTAGATTAATACGAACATTAATGTAGATGCCCGTCTTTTCTTTCTTGACTCACTAGTCTTTTTAGCAATAAGGTCCTCTCATGTCATGTTCTGTAGAATGCTTCGCTTCTGCAGATGAAGGATCTAGTGTTAGAAAGTACAATGCTAGACAAGGCCTTCAAGGAGTTAGAGATGATGGTTGAAGAATGTATTTGACTATATCTGCTAATATAGTATTTCTCATACTTGATATAATGTGAGTTACACAGTCATTAATTCTTTTATCGTGTTTGAAAAATACCAGCTAGACCACCATCTTTGGAAGTTCAGGATGCTGACAATCCATCGCATGCAGTAAAAAGGAGATTGACACCTGAAATATAACAGAAGCTGCTAAAGTTGCCAGATTAGCGGTAATAAATAGATAATAATAGTCTTTGGCTTATATCTGTCTCTATGTTTAATTTGTTTATGGCCTTGTAGTTATGCTTTACCTCTAGAGAAGTAAAATCTATGTTGGGCTGGCTGAAACTGGCAAGTCTTAGAAAAATATCAAAGGATGTGACTAACCATACACTTGTTGCAAATTTTAGGACCTTGAAGGTGTCTTTATTTATTTTTTTTTTTTTTAGACGAAGAACCAACATATGAATAGTTTGTGTTTGTTTTGCTTGCTTTCCGGGTGTCCTGCATACCAATCATGGGTCTATTTGAGCAAGAAATTTTGCTTTTACTAAATTCAGATTGTTTGGGAAGAGAAGCAAACCAGTTTTAAGCATTTTTACTGCAGTGAGGCTAACATAGGTCTAGTTTGGGTAAAGCTATAGATGAATAAGAATATGATTTCTGACTCATATTTCTCTAATAAAAGTTTACAATTTATAGAGTACAATGTCCACTAATTTAGGAAACTAATTCTACACAAAGAAATATGCAAAAATCTCTCCCTATGACAATAGACCTAATGGCCAGATTTTTAGCCTAAATTAGGAAATGAATCAATCTATTTACAACTATACAATCTTGGAATCAAATCAGGGATTTAATTTCATTTTTCCATGTCAAACTTATTCTTGAGGATTTGTTAACACTCCCCCTCAAGCTCGCGAGTAAATATTGTCCTTGCCCAACTTGTTTGTAATTCGTTGGAATGAGTGACTTGGTGGTCCCTTGGTAAGAATGTCTGCAAGTTGTCCATCTGTTGGGACACAGGGAGTACAGATTAGACCACAATCTAGTTTTTCTTTGATAAAATGTCGATCCGCTTCTACATGTTTAGTACGATCATGCTGTACCGGATTCTGAGCTATATTAGTTGCAGACTTGTTATCAAGTATAACTTCATACTTCATTCCTACTTGATACCCAAGTCTTCTATGATAATTTTGAGCCATAAAAGCTCACAAATTCCATATGCCATAGCTCTGAATTCTGCCTCAGCACTTGATCTGGCTACCACAACTTGTTTCGTACTCCTCTATGTCATCAGATTTCCTCCTAAGAAGGTACAATACCCAGATGTTGACCTGCAGGCATCCGTGTAGGCTTATGTACTCAACTCTTGGTTATGTTTTGAAGAGAATACCTTTTCCCGGTGTAGTCTTCAAATATTAGAAGATTCGATGAACAACTTCTAAGTGACACTCCCCTAGAGAATGCATAAACTGACTTACCACACTTAGAGCATAAGCAATATCTTGCCTAGTATGAGACAAATAAATGAGTTTTCCAACGATTCTTTGATATCTACTTTTGTCTACCATTGTGTCCTCTGTAGCTCCTCATAGCTTGTGATTTTGTTTAATGAGAATTTCAGAAGGCTTACAACCTAACATTCCTGTCTCCTACAGCAGATAAATAATGTATTTTTGTTGGGAAATGAATATGCCATTTTCAATTCCCAAGAAGTATTTCAACTTTCCCAATTCTTTTATTTCAAATTCTTTTGTCAGTTGCTTTCTAAGCTTCTCAATTTCTTCAAGGTCATCCCATGTTGCAATGGTAAATCTTCCAAAATATGCTCTAGGAGATTGCTTCAATCCATTTAGAGCTTTGTTCAACCTACATACACTATTAACTCCAAAAACCGTAGTAAAGCCAGGAGGTGCCTCTATATAAACTTCTTCCTCCAAATCACCATGCAAGAATGCATTTTTCACATCAAATTGCTGCGAGGACCATTGAAGGTCTGCTAAGGACAACAAAACTCTAATAGTATTCATTTTTGCAACCGGAGCAAATATTTCTTGATATTTTACCCCATACGTTTGAGTGTATCCTTTTGTTACAAGTCTCGCTTTATATCTCTCCAAACTACCATCAACATTATATTTTATAGTATACACCCATTTGCATCCCACTGATCTTTTTCCTTTTGGCAACTCGACAATATCTCATGTCTCTAGTGCCATCATTTCTTCACTCATAGCTTTTTTCCATTATTCACTCTTCAGTGCCTCTTGAACTGTTTGAGGAATTATAATGGTGAGTAGTTTTGTGAGAAATGCTCTATGTGAATATGAGAGATTATTACAGGAAATAAATTTTGTTATGGGGTGTTGTGTGCATTTTCGTGTGCCTTTTCTTATGGCAATTGGAATATCAAGGTCTATCAACTCAGTGATAGGGAGATTTTGTGGTGAAAGAGAGCTTGGAAGACTTTCATTACCTGTTATAGGATCAGACTTCTGAGCTTGCACCGGTTTAAGCTCAACTCTCCTTGAATAAACCTGCAATGGCAAAGTTGGAGCATCTTTCCCTATTTTCTGATTATCAATTAGAAGAAAGGTTTGGTAGAGTAGTGATTGTAGTATCTAAATTTGCAAGGGTAGTTTCTGGTGTTTCTTGGATGTTAAGACTTTGCAAGGTCAATTTCAGGAAAACAAAGACCAATCTTATCTCCTAATGAACTCTCCCCTGGAGATAAGATTCCTCAAAAAAAGATTGATTTTCAGCAAAGGTGACATCTTTGCTAACAAAGAACTTTTTGGATTTTGGATGATACAACTTGTACCCTTTTTGTGTTGGAGAATACCCAAGAAAGACACATTTAAGAGCTCTAGGATCTAATTTACCACAATATTGCGCAAGAATGTAAACATAAGAGACATAACTAAATGTTCTAGGTGGTAATTGATTAGATTTATTGAACTCTGGATATAATTGTGTAAGAACACTTGTTGAAGTTTTATTTCCCAGCACTCTTGAAGGTAATCTGTTCATAAGATGAGCTACAGTTGACACTCTTCTCCCCAATAGTGTTTAGGCACTCGTTTTTCAAAAAGTAGGGCTCATGCTGTTTCAAGAAGGTTTTGCTCTGCAACCCCGTTTTGTTGAGGTGTATTTGTACAAAATGACTGGTATATTATCCTTTCTTTCGGGAAAAAGTGTGTCAGAAACTGATTAAAGTATTCTTCCCATTGTCCGACATGATAATTTTGATGTGGGCATCAAATTGGTTTTGAATGATTTTCAAGAATTTAGGAAAAATCATACTATCGTCAATTTTATTTTTCACGAGAAATAACCAAGTAATACGAGTACATTCATAAATAAAAGAGATAAAACAATGAGCTCCAGTAATATTTGGAGTTCTAGAGGGTCCCCAGACATCAGTATGAATCAATGAAAATGGATATATAGATTTATTAGAACTCAAAGGAAATGAAATACGACGATGTTTTGCGAACTAACATACTTCATAATGAAGAGATTTTTCAGCAACACCATTGAATAAAGCAGGAAACATAGTTTCTAAAACTAAAAATGATGGATGTCCTAAACGAAAATGTTGAAGCAAAATTTGAAGTTTATTTGGTGAAAGCTTCTCAGATAAATTAGATAGAGGTAATCGATCTTCATCTCCACAACAACCAATATCCAAGAAATAAAGTCATTCCCTCTCCTTAGCAAGCCCAATCGTCTTCCCCGTAACCATTTTCTGAAAGACACAATAATCAAAGAAAAATTTAACTTAGCACTGTAGATCTTTTTTGAGTTTATGAATAGGCAACAAATTAATAGAAAGTTTAGGCACTTGAAGTACATATTTTAGTGAGAGAGAAGGT
Source organism: Fraxinus cuspidata (assembly GCA_903798385.1). Taxonomy (NCBI): domain Eukaryota; kingdom Viridiplantae; phylum Streptophyta; class Magnoliopsida; order Lamiales; family Oleaceae; genus Fraxinus; species Fraxinus cuspidata. The sequence goes on from CAIGRP010117780.1 coordinate 10,166, forward strand.
GACAGGAATGGTTCATTTTCCTGCAGTAGATGCCAATGTACCATTTGCAACTTTTATTTTTTTATTTCCGGGACATGGGGTGCATGCAGTGAAGTGATGTGATGAATGGTCATGTGATCAGTAGCAGATGAATCAACAACCCACATATCTTGTGTTTCTCAATCTCCTCTTTATTTTGTGTATTTATATCTGGTTCATTGTTGGTGGAATCTTCATCTTTAATAACTATGTTTGCTTGGCTGTTGCGTGGGATATATTGCTGCTGCTTGTTATTTCTACCAAATGATGACGGCTTTCCATTCAGTTTCCAACAGGTTCCCCTTGTATGTCCTTACCTCTCGCAAGTCACACCAACGGTCATCTTTATTTTCTGGTGGTTCTCTACTTTCATGATTCTGTTTTGGAGTATGTTTGCTTCACAGTATCCCATATGTCTTTAGAACTGGTCAAAAACATACAATTTCCACTAATTTCAGGTTGCATCGAGTCTTAAAGACATGACATGATTAAAGAATCCTCCACATCCCAAGCCTCTTTGCTGGGTACAGGGCCAGTCAAATGGCTAAGCTTCCCTTTCCCTTTCAATTTTGTTCGAGTCATTAAAATGTCGAATTTTAGTTTTAAAAAATTAAAGTAAAGAGATCAATTATTTTGCTAAAACGATCATATATATTTTTGTTACATTAGACATTATCATCAACTAAATGCAACAGTCGTCAGGCTTCCAATAATTCCAAAGGAATGTACAGGTTCAAATCCCTATTGTTGCACTTTTCTTATAAAATAAAACTACTATATATAACAAAAATATATGCACATTGATACAAAAAAAAATTTAATACCAGCGGATCCAGCACTGGTGGCCGCCGGAGCTCGTCGAGTGCTGGATCTGCCACTGCTCCTTGCATAGAATCTTCAACCTCGAATTTTCCAGGCATAAGCATCAGAGAAATAGAACATTTTAGCAACACCATTTTGGTCTATGATCACTCTGTCTGGCCTCCGATTACGGCCTGGTATATGCATTATGAAGATAAACGAATACACGTGCAATGCCGTTAGCAATCTTCAGTCTATTTCTCCACAGCAATCTATGTTCAAATTCTAGACAACGCCCAAGTAACTTCAAGACATTCTTGAAGTGAAGTTATTGCTATATCACGAATAGATCCATTCAAAATCCACGATTTATCAGTTTGAGAACACATGTAACTATGTTGCAAACTCAAAACTCAAATGAAAGAGGAAGGACGGAGTAATGTAAATGTTTCTCATATCTTATGATGTGAATTCACATAAAGAATGCAAATTTAAGGACATAATTTTTGAAAAGTCAAAATGAGCTTTTGAGACTCAAAACCTACCTTTGAATCAATTTAACTAATTTTATGAAAGTGCATCTTTTACTTAGAAGAGTTTTTTAAAAGGAAACTGGTTCAATCTGACTTTGTCTATAAACACTTTCGAAAATTAAGGTAATTTCGTTCAAAAGCTATTCTATAATGAGCAAAAACAAAGGCAAAAGTCATGCCAAACGACACTTATGTTTATTTTCTAATGTTGTATCTTAAAAAATTGTTACCCTCAATTTATATAACTTAAATGAACGTCTATCTCGTGCTTTTAAGTTAGTTCTTTTGCTGAATATAATTTTTAAAGTTACTTATAAGTTAGCTTTTAAGCATATTCAATCATGCTCTTCCTCACTTTGTAATTTACCACCAAAAGAAGACGAAAAAGAAAAGAATTTGCAGACCAATCAAGAAAAACCAAACAAGGCATAAACATGTCATTTACCATACTAACCTCTACCTACACAACACAACCTTTCACAAAGATGCAAATATTAACTTGAAATTGGAATATACTGCACTGCAAATAGAAACATACATTTGATCCAGGCCATAAGCAAGAATCAATAGCTCAGCATTGTGACGAGAATGAGGCTAGAGAGAGATGGGATTTCTCTAAGGGTGGTTGCCCCTCTCTCTTTGCCAGTGATTTCTCCATTAATCTAAACCAACAGCCCTTAAATTAAAAGGAGAAAAACATATGCATACATATATACAAATACCTTGCCTTTGATCTTTATATTCACACCACAGTTTTGTTTTCCGTTTTCCGATCATAGGATCTGCTGAATATGAGGCTGTGATGATAATTTTTCTCTTGCTGAGCTAAATCCGATTGGGGATTGAGATGAATCGACCCGTATCTTGGCATGGCGACCCGGATGGCATCAAATTAGGGTTTGTTTCTTGCAACCGGAGATTCGCAGCCATGGCGGGGTCGAACTCTTTCTCTCTCTTCACCTCCACAGATCTGAGCCTCAAATTTTCTTGCACCGTGTTTGGCTAAGCTTAAATTATGCAAAGCACAATTCTTTTCCAAACATCACTTATAATTTTTACTTTTTAAGTAAAAAAAATCACATATTTTGAAAGAATTTTTTTACAGAGTGCCCTCAAATTAAACAATTTATTTTTTGTAACTCATTTTCAATTACATTTATACAATAAAATATTTTGTACGTAATTTTTTTTCACTTTTAACTATGCAGTCTACAAAAATCACTTTTCAAAACATCGTTTTTACATAACAATGGACATCGAATATGGGCCAAATTGCCCTTTTTTCCCCTCAATTTTCAAAAATAAAAAATTATCTTTTAGCACTTTGAAAAACGTTGATAAACAATTTAAATCATAAATATAAAAAAATGAATGGTATGTAATACTTTCATGTCACTTGAAATATATTAATAAAAAATAGTATGAGTATTTATAAACTCTAGTCAAACATAACTCTCGTGAATCGTGATAATTAATTAATTTATAATTCTTTACAATAAAAAATAATTTTTTTTAAAAACTTCATGAGTTAAAAATTACAAGAAATATAAATATCCATTAAAAACTAGATATTCAAAGAAAAATAATTTTTTTTGCTTAATTTTATTCAAAGTGCATTTTTCTCTTTTATCTTTTTAACAACATAATTTTTAATAAAATAATATTACAAGTAAAATCAAATTTTTTTCATTTTTTTACTACACATTTTTCAAAGAAATCACTATTTCAAAATATATGTTCATAAAAAACACAATATGATAGAGCCCAAACAAGTGCTAAGAAACAACTTACTCAATTTGTTAGTTTTCACTAGTATAAACTCATTTATCATATAATATGTCCGCTACAAGTGCAAACCTCAAGCACACATGTCACGTTCAAATAATAAAATGAATTATAAGTCCAAGTTGATCTATCGAGAAATGTTTACTTTCAATTACGTCACTCAAGTACACAAGTCACGTTCAAATATCATTTGTGGTGAATAATAAGACGTCTAACACGAAATTTATAGTTGCAAAAGACCATAGAGTTTTGGTACAATTGGTATTCCACTAGTCAAAAAGGTCTCAAAATTATGGTCATGATTATCTACAAGTCATAATTACCCATTCAAAATAATATGTTGATAGGATAACACGAGGACAACTATCGAAATGGGCAAACTAGTATACAATTTGAAGGAATGAATAAGGTAGTGTTTGGATTTGGATTGTACTCCACTGCTAGCATACAAATTGAAAGAATGAATAAGGTAGTATTTGGATTGTACTCCACTAATGTTTTCGTTATACAACGTGACACGCAGAAGGTTAGGGTAAAGGTAATTAATATAAATTTATGATTCCTAATTTAATTAGACAACAATACCGGAACATATCAAATATATGATTAACACTCATTACAAATACAATAAGATCTTAATTAACAATTTAACAACTATCAAAAGTAGGATTACCATTGAACTTTATCATAATCAGTTTAGGATAACAATTAACAATTAACCTTTTATCCTACACGTATTATGCCTGTAGTAGAAATCTAAATCATCAACCAACTTTAAATAAATTTACCAATTAAAGCTAACGTTTTTGGACTTCAATATCTTGGGTCTAACTTATTCAAATTAACTTTTTTCTTGATTCCATGGTGCATCATTAAATACAAACTACCCAGCGAGCCCAATATTAATATATTAAAACTTACTCTATCAAAATCTAATTTTTAGACAAAATTAAATAAATAAACCATTTTATACCTATTTCACTTTAGTCCCTCAACTTTCAAAATTATAAAAATCAAAATCAAAATTTCTATTCTAAATTTTTTTTTGGGCTTTACAATCTCCCATCATAAAAAAAGAATTTTATCCTCGAAATTACATACATCTGTTGCCAAATCTTAAGTCAAGGCAAAAACTCCGGACTTCCATTTCCTTTCTTGCTCATTATTTCTCTTCGAAAGGGTTTCTTCCAAATTTTTGGGAATATGACATGTCTTACTATATCGAGAGCACACATTACTCCCTAATAAACATTCATCCCTACGTGTCTTGTTACACTTTAGACAGGGCAAAATAGCTTGTCTAAAACTTAATTAAATGTAAATTTTCTTGTTCTACCCATCTCTTTTCTCTTCATTAGACCCATTCTATTTCCGCTTTTCTGAAGAGTCAACACCTTGATGGAAAGCTCGATCATCTCTAATCTTTTTTAGATTGCTTGGGTGGTTTGTAAAACTCGACTATGGGTGATGAATTGGTGGGATGTCATTATTCCACCAATCTTTAGATGCAATCCCAGTTCAAACCTCCTTGCTTTCTTTGCCTCTATGTCCACTATGTACGATGCGTATGTAAAGAGTTGTTTGAACTTTCTCTCATATTCCTCAAGCTTTATCTTTCCCAGTTAAAGTTGAAAAATTCTGTCTTTTTTTCTATCTCTCAAGGTTTGTGGAAAGTATTTTTCCATCACTTCGTTCTTGAATTGTGTTTTAGTCAGAGCATATTGTTGTGCTTCTGTTCTAATGCGCGATACTGACTCCCACCAGTGGCCTATTGCATCAACTAACACGAATTCTACACATAATACTTTCTGAGCATCCGTGCATGAGAGATGTTTGAAGATTTGCTCCATTCCTCTTATATATTCTTCAGCTACCAGTGGGTCTGTCTTGCCATTGAAGGGTGGGAGGTTGTAGCGACAGAAGTGTTCCACAATTGAACTAGTGTTGTTAACATTTACATTATTGGGACCAACCTATGCTTGTTGTCTACCCGGATCTTATACAACCTCAACAAATCCTTGATGACTGTAGCTTGATTTTGTTGTTGTCTCGACATTTTTTTAGCATAAAATAAATTATGTTTTAGAAATATTAGATAACAACAAAAAATGTATAATCTCACTAATATAAATATTTACTTGTGAAAATTTTAAATATGTCTTTACATGCAATAATTTGCTTTCTGTAAAGAAAAAAGGAAATCATAAACAACGAAACTATTGTCTATTTCTAATTTATACGAGTCGTAGGAATTTTCTATGATGGAGTCTCATCTTCTGAAGTAATGTATGACTCGGGTTCAGAATCTATAATCAAATCAATGAAGTTTTGTGACTCAAATTTTTGCTTGGGGTCCTCATCTGGCTCTGGTTCGAGTTCCTCCTCCGGTTCTAATTCAAGTTCCTCATCTAGTTCTGATTCAGGCTCCTCCTCTGAGTGTGATTCATGCTCTGGCTCAGTGTTAGGTGCAAGTTCAGGCACAGGGTCCTACGGTCCATGGCTCCATAAGATTATGATATCCTCACAATATCCCCTAAAATCAACCGTGTTCCGATCTTCAGGCAAATATGGCTCATAATCCATATCTCTCACGAAGTAAGTCACGTCTCTCCATTGAGGTCTTATAGTGCTTATAAGATGGTATATCAAGAGGATAGTCACTTCATAAAATTCGAATGACATTGCTTGTTCCCACTTAAATTGGGGGGTTTTTTTTTTCAACATGCTCAAAAAATGTTCGCTCTCATCTCACTTCGAATCTTATATAGTTCTCGATAACAACTTGAGCATGTTGTAGATATGTTGGGCTATTTCTAGTCATCCTTGTTGTTTGCAAAGTCCTAATCACGTGACAAGTATTAATTCAATTGTGCTTATTCTTTCACGACGATTTATTCCATTTCATACTTGCATAAACAATATTTTAAAAAATAAAAATTCAACTAATAAATTATGCAAGGTAAACATGCTTATACATTTCATAACATGAAGTAAGATGACTAAATATAACATTTCATTTCATACTTTGGACCAATAGGAGAGTGGTCGAATAGTGAGTATCACATGCCAATAATTATCTATAACATTGCATGTTTAAGACTTTAAAAATTTTATATTGTCCTTAAACTCCTAATATTTATGAAAATGCTTTATTATTATTATTATTATTTTTTGAAATTTTATCAAAATATGATTTTCTCAAAATAGAATTTTTTTAAAATTTAGAATGGTTTGAAATATTGTTCTTTTGTCTTGTTGATTTGAATAACGCCCACCCAAAAGTCTTTCAGATGAGGAGTGGGTTCACAAGCGGACCGCTTAAATTCCAAATTTTTTTTAGGCAGTCTGTATCTTTTTGATAAAACATTTCAATCTCGCAAATACGCAAATAAAAAAACACAAATGGTAAGTGGAACTCGAAATCTCTTAAAATATGAATTTTCTAATTGATAAATTTCAAAATATCACCCACTTGTTAGAGCTGAACACATAAACATTCATGATATTTAAAAAATAAAACGTGAGAATAGAACTAGAACAATTTAGAGTCTAAAGTATCATAATTCAAAATCAATTTAATTTAATAAAAAATTAACATCCAACTAAAAAAATGTCACCAATTTTTTTTTCCTTTCTTGTAACAATGTAGGCAATGTTCACGTGAACAGTAACATTATACTTTAAGCCCATGTTTGGTACACATTAAAATTTTCATTCTCATTCTTATACTCATTTTCAACCACAAATTATTCAATAAAATAATATTTTTCATCACATCAATAACTTTTCCTTCTTTTTCAACCACAAATTCACCATCAATCTACTATTCCATAATACATTCTTTCAAAATAATGTAGATCAAACACACAATTACTTTGTCCCTGTTTGTTACCCATTAAAATTTTCATTCTCATTCTTCTACTCATTTTCAACCACACATTATTCAATAAAATAATATTTTCCATCACATCAATAACTTTTCCTTCTTTTTCAACCACAAATTCACCATCAATCTACTATTCCATAATACATTCTTTCAAAATAATGTAGATCAAACACACCCTAAATTTATTATTATTTTTGTCTACGAGAAGGTAGACTTGTACTCTGATGCCAAACATAACACCCAACTTTTTATAAACACTAGAGTGTTACTAAAAATTTCAATTTCAATTCACGTTCATTGCAAAAACGATTAACATTTTATTTCTTTGTAGAAAAATAAATAGTGTCCATAATTTAATCCGAGACATTAAAATTATATATTTCAAATTAAACAAAATCCACTAATTATCAAATTAGCATCTCCTTGAACTTAATTAAACTAAATAACTAATCTTAAAAGATAGAAAAACTTATGTTTTTATTTTTCCAAATCTTTTAACAGCCTACATCACCATTCGCTACAGTTCTAATCTGTTCGAACTGACTTGTTAATTATTGTAAAAGTGAGTATTTAAAAATACTAAATAAGATATGTGCACTTTCCACAGACAATTATACAACAATAAAATAGTCACTTTATACCACATTTTATATGAAGTGTATCGATGATCAAGCGAGACACCCATCAGTAGTATTTTGAATTCACGGAGAATTTTACATTTCATTAGGTCGAACCCGAAGGTTCACTAGCGATTCATGCATAAATTACTGAATATAAAAGTATACGAATATAAACAATTTGTACAGAAGTATCTTACCTCGATAAGTTTGAAAAAGTTGTAAATGAATGTAAAATAATGCACGTGAAAATCGTTTTCTTTTCCTTTCTCTCTCTCTACCTTGTGTATGAATAAGATATATTATGATGATATTGTTCGATTCTCTCTCTAACCTTAATTTCTTCGTAAATAATATCATTTGTGGTGAATAATAAGGCCTCTAACAAGAAATTTATAGTTACAAAAGACCATAGAGTTTTGGTACAATAGGTGTTCCACTAGTAAAGGTCTCAAAATTAGGGTCATGATTGTCTCCAAGTCATAATTACCCATTCAAAATAATATGTTGATAGGACAACACGTGGACAACTTTCGAAATGGGAAAACTAGTATACAAATTGTTGAAAGAATGAATAAGGTAGTGTTGGATTGTACTCCACTAATGTTTTTCTAATACAACGTGACACGAGGAAGGTTAGGGAAAAAGGTAATTAACATAAATTTATGATTCCTAATTTAATTAGATAACAATACTAGGAACATATCAAATATATGATTAACACCTAACACAAAAAGAATTGGACCATAATTAACAATTTAACAACTATCAAAAATAGGATTACCATTGAACTTTATATTGCAAGAATCATGGTTATCGTAGAAATCTAAATCATCAACCATCTTTAAATAAAATTACAAATTAAAGTTAACTTCTTTAGACTTCAATAAAATTACAAATTAAAGTTAAATAACTTTTTTCTTAAATGAGCCACACCAACCAACTTAAGAATATAAAATTCAAAACTCTACACATCCCATCGATTCTTGAAATACAACCTGGTGACATACAATCCATGGTGTTAGGAAAATGGTCCATAGATCAAGAAAATGTTGATGATAATGAGGAGGTAATAGCATCACCTTATGGTGTTATCAACATTGATGGAAATGTTACTATTTCATATGAATCCACAGTATAGGATCCACCATCCATAAAGTTAGAAGAGGGTCAAGCTACCTTTTTGGTACTTGTTAGTTAGAGTCTAAACAAACCATCTCCACGGTACAAGCTAATGATTTGATTTCATATAATAAGATTATGGATGTTGTGGATGCAGATTTATGGCAATAAATTATGAATGTTGAAATGGAATCCATGGATTCAAATCATGTGTGGGAACATGTAGATGCAACAAAAGAGATAAAACTCATAGGATGTAGTTGAGTCTACAAGAGAGAGAGACGTGGAGATGGGATATGGCAACTTTTAAAGAAATGGTAGCAGCTACGATATCGATTATGAGGTTGTGATGATTATTTCCCTCTTGCCGAGCTAAATCCGATCGAGGATTGAGATAAATCGATCCGTCTCTTGGCATGGCGAGCCAGAGGGCTCAAATTAGGGTTTGTTTCTTGCAACTGGAGATTCGCAGCTCATGGTCGGATTCTCTCTCTTCACTTGCACGGATCTGAGCTTCAAATTTTCTTGAACCATGTTTAGCTAAGCTTAAAAATGCAAAGCATAATTCTTTTCCAAATGTCACTTGTGACTTGTGTGACATGACTTTTGCTTTTCGTTAAAAAAACTTCCTATGGAGTTACTTTAATTTTTGTTTGGAAACTAATTTCTAAAGGAAATTTTTATTCGAGAAGTGATTTTAGAAGAAGTTATATTGAATAATCTTCCTCCAAAATTTCTTCTAAGAAGAAAAAATATTTTTTATATAAAATTAGCCAGTGGATCCCAAAAGTAACTTTTAGGTTTCAAAAGCTCTTTTTTGCTTCTCAAAAGCCGTGCCAATTGGACCCTATTAATTTACTTTTATGTAAAAATGTCACATATTCTAAAAGAAACTGTTTATAGTGCACGCTCAAAATAAATTTGATTATTTTCTGAATTTTGAGAAATAAAATATTGCCTTTGTCTGGGAACACTTTTAATCCTAATTCTATCGGATTTTATAGATTGGTCAGAATTTCGTAATAAAATAATTGACCAAATGCACGTGATCATTTGATTAGGTGTAGTAGGATATGAGTGCATTTTATCTATGTGACTATTTTATCCTCCACATTTCTAGCAAAATGACATGACTGCACCTCAATGATTTTATACTTGCCCAGCATTGAAGGGCACAAATGACAATTGACAAAGTGCAATCACATTTGACTTGTCAATTGTTGTGCGTGTGTAAGGTGTGACAGAAGTGGGGCCAATTCAACCGTAAAAAATCAATTATTTGTGAAAAAGAAGCACTCCCAAATAGTGGCATTATCTTTTACCATTTTTGAAAAGTATTTATAAACTATTTAAACTATAAATAAATAGAAATCAACAATGAATAAGTACGTAGTACTTATGAATTTATCAGAATTTATGAATAAAGAATACCTGAATATTTATAAAGATTTGCCAAACATGGACTCTCGTGATAATTAATTTATTTTTAACTTTTTTAAATATCAAAGATTTTGAGTCTTTGTCTATTATTTTTTAAATACAAGACACTCCATTATTCATTAGCAATTAGCATCACTTGACATAATGTTTACAGTACAATGAGGGGGTGATACGACTATCTTAAACCTAATTAATGGCTTGTCTAGCTAATACATTAGTTGTCACATTCGCTTCTTATATTTATAATTTTAACTCTCGAAGTACCAACTTGATTGCCACGGTAGATTCTACTACCTCTCCTCCAAAAATCAAATTCATATTGAGCTCCTGTTTAACCCTCATTTTCTTAAAACTCATTTTCTCAAACTTATTTTCTATTTATTCTCGTAATAAAATAATTTTGCACGTGAACTCCAATCTTTTTCCTTCAATTTAGCCTCATATTTTCCCAAAAAAAATTGTTTTTCACAGATCCAATCTAAAAATTTCTCCACCAAACAGGAATTGGATTTCTATTTTACTTATTTCCAACACTGGATGAATCACCCTCTTATCATTTCCGATCTCATTTACCTTAGTCCTTTAACCAAGAAAGAAAACTATGAAATAATAAATAGAATACAGACAAGTTTTCTTTTGTAAGTAAACAATGTAGGTAATTGAAAATATATTTAATATGAAAAAGAAAAGAATTTGCAGCCCAGTCAAGAAAAAAAGCCAAACAAGACACAAATGTAGAATTACAATAGTGCCCTTATACCCACCACAACACAACCTTTCGCAGGATGCAAGTATTGACTAGATTTAAGGGTCAAATTGGAATTTTATGGCCTACAAATGAAAAGGCTTTGACCCATTCCAAGACCAATTAGCAATAATGAGGCTAGATAGAGATTGGGATCTCTTTTAGCCAGTGAATTCTAAATTTAACAATGTGTTACAACTGCATAGTGTTGGGGATGGCTTTGATTTATTGAATAAAATGACATTGAATTTTTTCTCTCAATTCTTCATTAATTATTTGGTATTCTTCAAAATCAATAAATGTATTGATAAAACTCAATTTGTTTTGTATTCGTGTACGAATCAATGAATCTTAATTATTGAGTATTTGATATTCTTGCGAAAAATCAACGTATATTTGATTGTGTTATTTGTATTATAACTTCGTGCTTCTGGCTACATCAACTCTGTCCTGAACCTCCAATTTTCAATAAAGGTTTGGAAGTCAATGTAGAAATAAATCCTTCTATTGGACTAGTTGTCACTGAGGAGTCATTGAAGTCACAGAGTTGTGAGACATTGCTTCCTCGTACCAAGGGGAAAAAAAATCTTTATAGCTCTAAAGCAAATAAACAAAAATATGTATAATAGTGTGCTTTGGCTTCTTAGGTTTTGGGCTGTAGGGGGATGAGGCTTCATGCACATGTTGCTACACAGTGCGTTGATGACCTATTCTTGATACTCGACTACGCCACATAAACTAATGTTCCTTGCTTCGTTTGGACAATGATAACTCTTCCCCTTCAGATAATGCTGAGAGAGTATGAAGAAAATATTGTATCATTGGTAGTGAATCATACGAATGTTTGAGGTAAGGAAGGTATATGACTTAAAAGGTGTTGGATCGATGAGTTAGGTTTTAGCAATGGTGAGACTTTTGTATGCTCTGATAGTCAAAGTACAATTCATTTTTGTAACATAGATAACATGACTAAGCATATAGATGTAAGGTTTCATTTTCTAAGAGATATAATCACCGAAGGAATGATTAATTTAGAAAAGATATCAACTAAAGCTTATTCTGCACATGTTGCTCTTATATGCTCCAACACTAATCTCACATCTCTCATCTATTATAACTGAAAAGCTCTTTTTCTCTCTCTAAAAATCCTCTGAATTCTTTCTTTCTTCTTCTACTTTTAAGACACGTATTTCTAACTAGTTACTTTAATAAAATTTTGAAGATTTTGTTAATGACGAGCAAACAATCCCCACTCTTGAATGATAGTCAAAATAAAATCATGATGCAACTAATTATATTTTTCCTCGTTTTACTTAAGTGTGCATGAACATTAATTTTTAATTATTTTCATTTATTAAATTTGAAATTCAATGGAATTTATTAAAATAATTATGGGAATCTCCCGTCAAACGAAATTCTTTCAATAATTTCGATCAAGTGTCATGTAGATTAATCTGGACTTGCAAAATAATGTAGGGAAATTTTACTTGTGCACCTAGAGAAATACATGTACGGAACAAAAATTGAAATATACCCTAAATTGTAGATTAGTTGGTATGTAAAGACTCACAATTTGTGTAATATTACCTTAATTGAATACAATTGTTATAATTTTTTTTATCCTACAAATATTACATTTTTGAAATTGAAACCCAAAATATGATCATCGTTGGCGTAATATTATATCCCACTCTTTATTCCATAATTAAATATCAATAATTCCTAAGCAATAGAAAAATGCAATAGTATTGAACAACTTAGAATTTAAAATGAAGAGTAATAATATAGAATGACAATTTGGATTAATATTACTAAAAATTTGTAACATGGTAAAGATAGGTGTGGCGCCACCCGAGCCGAGCGGCTCGTAAAAGACGAGCCAATAGCTGCTCGGGCTAGTAAAAAAGACGAGTCCGAGCAGGAGCCGAACATGCCGTCCAAATATAGGTTTTTTTTAAAGGTTTATCTTAAAAAAAAGCCGAAGTTCGGCTCGGCCCACGAGCTTACAGACCGAGCCGAGCTCGTGGGGCAATGGGCTGAGCGGCTCGACCCATTGCCACCCCTAGGTAAAGAATTTAACATTTCAGAAGAATTAAATTGGAAATTTTTTTCCAATCATCTGAACATAAGTTCTTGAAGACTCTTAATAATTGGATTGCTCTATCAAAATAGCGTTTAAATTTTAGATGTATACTGAAAGAATTTCTGATAATAATTATTCCGGAAGATTAATATGAGTGTTGAGGTTCGAGAGCTTTGCATACAGTCACATTAGGTTGTCAGTGGAAAATTAATTTGAATTCAAAAAGAAATATTACCAGCATTTGAACGAGATAAACGGGTATTTATGAAAAAAAAAAATTAGTAAGTTTAAGTAAATATCAAATTCTAAGATAAGGGTACAAGCCATAAATATCACCATAATTAATCTAAGTGGCCTAATAATTACTCACCCTTCATGTACTCAACGGGAAGTTTCATAATTCTAGTTCTTCTTGAATAAAAAATTGTTGTCGTTCTTAAAAATGTCAACTTTTAATTTATTTTATACTCCAATCCCAACACATTTGTACATGTTTCCGCATGACAACTGTCCTCATTTTCCTCTTTCTAGTTGCACCTTCGCTTCATATCACCCACTCTATCATGCAACGTCCGTTTCAAGGATGATGTTTTGTTGGAAAAAAGAGAAGGAAAAAACTAACAAAATTTAGAAAATGACAAAAACAATGTAATGATTAGGTAAATATTTGCGAATAAAAAAAACAAGGGCAAGACGAGGCAATCCATTGCTCGAATGACTTCCCTACTTGTCTTCCTCCGTTTGATTCTACATGCGCCCCTTGCCCTTGGTAGCTCTCTTTTGGTTTCTTCATCCCTTGTCCCATTCTCCGTTATGTCTTCTATACGCATTACATAGTATTGACAAGAAAGAAGAGCGAACTCTTGTATTCACACCATGGTTGATTATAATTAGAAAAGTGCTTAATGTACATCACCATTTACACTCTTTTACAGATTGACGAGGTGTCAAAAAAGTGGATTTTTTTTAATGAAATTTTGACACGAATAAAATCTTGTCTATAAATTGTGATGTATATGAATCGATATGATTATCTGTAAAATTCGTCAATGATAAAGAATAAGAAGTCCTCACCAACATAACATATTAATTTTCATTGACATTACCATTCAAAAAATTAGGCATCGAGAAATGTTACCACTTGGTCAACCTGAGATTGAAGAGAAGATAATAGTGGGGACGAGGAAGATGAGAGTTGGGTTTTCTTTCATTTCTATTTTCGATTCAATTAGACGATAATGATGCTGTTAAAATTTCAATGAAAATCAGGAAAGATCAATAATTTAGTTTTTTTTTTTTATCAAAATCTCAAATCCTGTATAAAATATTTATATAAACAATTTAGAAGAAATATGTCGTGCCATAAAAGTTGAAGATTAAAGACTCCGATCTTCTTTAAGATTTTAACAAAGAGCATAAGTATAATTTGAAGTTCCATGTTATAAACAAAAAAAATTCAAATCATAATAGAATAAATTCGACAATTACCAAATTAGATGAAGCTTCCATATTAAAAAACAAAAAAAATTAAATAAAAAAGAACACACCCAAACTACCCTCCTTGCAGTCCAAGCATATAAGATCCACGTACCTACCAAATTGTACCCTGTGCAACCAAAGCTGTACCTTCACACCGCGTGTATGTCAGCGGGATAAAAACTCCATTCTTTTCGTTTCTGAAGACTCTTCTCTCTCTCTATATTCTTTGCCTCGAAAGCCGCTCTCTCTCTCTCTCTCCCCAAAACGCACGAATAGATATAAACACATATTTGTGTGAATCTACGTGCCTTTTGATTGATAAATAATTCTCCATTGATTTTCGAGGCGTTTTTATTCTGAATTTGTTACCAGGTATGAGCTTTTTTACAGCGTTTTTAATGAATTTGCATTACCGTGTATGTATGTATCGACATTGGCGATTTTCAGCTCTTAAATTAGGGTTTTGATTTTGCTTAGAATTAGGGTTTCTTATGCCCCGTTGCTTCTACGGTTATGTATGTCTGTGTATTTGCCTAATTTTTCTACCTGCATTAATATGCATACTCGGAATCGAAATCCCACCAATTTATCGTCGCCATTTTAGATATTATACAAGTAAATCTATGAATTGCTGGATTTTGATTGAGCTTCAAAGGAAGGTGGAATTTGATTGGTCTTATTGGAATGTCATTATTTTATCTCAGTGAAATTAATTGATCTTAGGATTGACACTAGAAGTATTTTGCTGTCTTTCCAACCTTATTTATACGACACATAAGTTATTTGTGTATGAATTTTGATAAATTATCTGTGTATCACGCATTCGTCAGCTAATTTCTTCCTCTCTCTTATATTTTCTTTATTAGCTAGCTTTTAGAACTATTCCAGTCTGCACTTTTTGTTTTGACATTTTGAAGCCCTGAGTCTTCGTGCCAGTATATTTTCATTGTCCCAGAGTTTTTATCATTTTTGCTGTTCTACTGCTCTTCAGTTCCTTTTATTTATCCAAGCTTTTTTATTTATTTTCACCAGATACACCAGAGTTTTTTCGTTTAGTAGGAAAGTATTTTATCGTTTGGATGGTTCCTGCTACCAAGGTTCCTCTTCTTCTGTGACAAATCCTGGTGAACGAGTTAATTATGTTTACTGAAGTATCGGAAGGCAAAGATATCAGTGATTGCAAGGAAGAAGCATCTGTCAATGATCTTAATCATGATGTTGGAAAGTTATCGGTGTCTGCGCAAATATCTGAACCCTTATTTATGAGAGATGATAAGTCACCTATGAGCTTGGTGAAATCTGATCTTTCTGGTGTTGATCTTCTTCTTCCTTCTTTTGATTCTATCAGTTTTGCTGTGCATCATGAGCAACGGGATGATGTTGCAAAAGAAACCATTAGAGATAGTGGTTTAGAACCTATTTGCGGCACTGATCCATCTGAAGCGACAGTAGATGAAGGAAAGGAAACTATCAAACTTGAATCTTCTGACTCTGCTCACATTGCTGGGCCAACTATACAGAGGGATAATGAAAGTGAGGATTTGGTTAAAGATGACAATCCTCTTGAAAACAATCATCCTGTAATTGTTTATGGATCTACTCAGAAGAGGAATGGGCGCAAGACTAAATTAAATAAGAATGGCGATGCCCCAAAACGATCAAGAAAGGGCAGGAAAACAGCCAAAAAGAACTTACCATTGGATTTGAGTTCCATGAAAATTTCAAGAAGAAGAAGAAGTTTATTCTGCAAACGAGCTCGTTCCTCAGTTTGGGGATCTGCAGGGGATATATTACAAGATTCTGAAGAACAAGTTATGATCGACCCGAATTCAGGCAATCAGAAACGACAAAGGAAAGTAAGAGGTGGTCAAGGAAATGGGAAGACTGGTAGGAAACAGGCAGGTCGACTCTCTGAAAATTCAATGAGAAAAAGGTGCACCCCAACTGGCCACATCTCTTTAAAGGTTAGAATTGGCAAAGAATCGATCCAAACTTGCCCCATCGTTAATGACATTGAGACTTTTCATGAGACAGGGAAAAGTATTCCTGAATTATTTAAGAAAATTGAAAATAAGCTGGAGGAAGAAGTGCCCAACAACCATCCTGAAACTAACTGCCAGGAGGAGGTTGATAATTTTGGGGCATCCATTGATAATAGGTGTTCGGATTCAGGAACTTCGCCTGATTCAGAAGTTATAAACTCAGTTCCAGAACCTCCAATTTTTGGAAAAAATTTAGAAGACAATGTAGAAATGAATCCTTCTTCTGGGCTTCCAGTCGCTCAGGAGCCATTTAAGTCGCAGAGCTCAGAGACATTGTTTCCTTGTACGAAGGGGAAAAAAATGTCTAAAAGCTCTAGAGCAAAGGAAGGGAGCAAACTTACGTCAGGAATTTTGGATTCATCCAGCAAGAAAGGTAACACTTCTAAAAGTAAGGGAAACAAGAGCAAGTCAGTTGGTAAGCGTAAGGTGAAGGGTGACACTAGCCGTGCCCTCTGTAGAGCAGAAAGCCACCTGGCAGAAGGTACTATTAAAGTTTCTATGTATAAATGTATGCATGTAAAATTGCTCTTCCCCTCTCTCATCTCATAAAAGGGAAAAAAACAAGTTTAAGAACATGTTTTTGCTCTACTTAAAAGTTACTTCACCATGAAGAAAGGTCGGATTACTTTCTACAGTTACCTTACTTTCTAGGAAAGTGAGTTTTATTTGTGAAAAAAGTAACTCTGAAAATCATATTTGGCATAATAAATGACTTAAAAATAAGTTTGCCTTATCTTTAAGCACAACCAATCATGCTTTAAATGAATCCCAAATTAATAGATATAAGACATCCTGCTCGGCCGGTTATCTAATCTAAATTTTTACTAATTTCATAGAAAATAAAGCGTTATCTCATCTTGGTGGGGCAAATGATCAATATGTTCCACCGAGAAATGCGTGGGGGCGTTGTGATGATTGCCATAAATGGAGGCGCATACCGGCTATACTTGCTGACCAAATTGGAGATCCAAAGTACAAATGGTAAGCAATCTTGTTTGTTGCATTAGGCTGTTCAATTATGCAATGAATATTAATGTGGTATAGGCAGCTTACCGTTGTACAGCGGCCATGACATGCCCTTATGTCAATAGCTTAGTCAGAAACCTCTTTATAATTAGTCAACAGATAGTTTATACTTACCTTTCATAGCTAACAAATAAAAAGGCTCAATCGAGTACTGAGGCATAAGGCATATCTTATCTTTCTGGTCCAGTTGGCTGACTCATCTTGTAAAGTTTTCTTTTTATTCCGTGTTTAAAGTATCGCTACCATTTTTGACAATTATATGTGTAGTGTTGTGTGGATAATAATATGCGACCATATAATATTTAAGAAGACTCAAAATGGTATTCTGTCGCGAGTTAGGTATACATATGGTCATATTTGGTGAGTTCTTCATCTTTGGTGAATTCAATTATGTAATATTATTTGTGGTAAGCATTTTCTCATAATATTGGTTGTCACATTTTTGGAAGTGTGGGAGAAGTGTGAAATAGTCTGTCTTTGAGATCAAAAAATGCTTTCAAAATTGTTCCAAATAATTTTTTTCTTCAGAAATTATTTGGGACTGGTTTAAGTTTCTACAGGGCTGATTGTTAGTAAAATCTCTTAGAGACAAATGCTTTTATGTATAAGATCCATTACCAGATTTAAAATAAATCATGAAGATTTAGAAGTATTTGACCTCCTTCTGGTAGGTTTTCAAGAAGCGTGAATGATGGGAGATGCAATCGTTACATTATTGGAACATTTCATGCCCAGAACTTCTAAAATCATACACTCGCCCTCATTCAAAATAGATCATGAAGATTTAGATGAATTACTGAACCTCCTTCTGGTAGGTTTTCAAGAAGGAATGATGGGATATGCAAGCATTGTTGGAACGATTCATGCACCAGAACTTTTAAAATCATATACTCATCTAGCATTGATACTTAAATTGTTATTTCATACCCTATCTCGGAACTTTCGGCTGTGCGCATGGATTTTCTCAACTGCTAGGACTTTTAGGTAACACCAAGTTGCATATTTCCCTTATTTGATGGTTAATTATGAGGGAAGACTTGAACACAAACTTAAACATTCGGTTTTAAGTGAAATGATGAAAGCGGTACAGCTCTATTGAGTTCAGAACATGAAAGTACTGCAGTACTTCTGTATTAATTGTGAAGAGAAGTCCTGAATGTTGAGCCTTGGTGAGGGTGTACTGGTTACAATTATTATTTCTAAGATGCGAGATTTTTTCTTGTGCTCTGCAGTTGGAAGGGTCTTTTTGTTCTTATATTTTATTCATATTGAAGGACTTGCAAGGATAACGAGGATAAAGACTTTGATGACTGCTCAATTCCGCAAGAGAAATCAAACGTGGAGATCAACGAAGAGCTGGAAATATCCGATGGTTCCTGTGAAGATGATTCACCTGGCATCTTCTTGAATCCGAATCAGTCAACAGGTATTTGATCCTCACAATGATGTCGCAACAATAATGTTGCTCCATCCTTGTATTTTAAATTCATTGAAAGGTGATGTACTTCTTCCTGTGCTGGAACTTTGAGTTATCTTTATATTTTTGCAGCTTCTCAACAGTCTTCTTGGAAGCTTATCAAGTCAAACCTGTTTCTGCATCGAAGCCGTAAAAGTCAAACTATTGATGAGGTAAATGCTAATGAGTGTCCATTTTGTTATAATATCACAATTTGGTGTTCAGTTTAAATTAACCTCTTATACTGTCCTAGCATATATTATATTGAAATTACTGACTTGATTGCAATGGAATTTTGCATAGAAATAAATTTAATTTTTATATGGTTTAATACATAACAATATGTAACTATTGTCAGTCATGATAAAATATTTTTGCACACCACCTTTGAATGCTTATGTAAGTAAGGTATTAGTCACCTGGAGATGTTTCTTAATTGGTACGAAATTTCTGATTAAATAATTCATTCACACAAACACAGAATTGATTCAATGCTTTTGATAATTTCAAGATTGTATAAGCCCCTGTTTGGTCCGAATTAAAATCAAATTTTAATCCAAGTCAAAGTCAAACAATCAATATTAACCACATATTTCATGGTCCCACAACTTTTCAATCATACATTTAAAAAACTTTTATCACAATCTACTAAAAATTTATTTTTAATCTCCACCAAACACCCTCTAAGCTTGTAGTTCTCCACTTGGTAATTGCCATGGAGTATGAGGGCAAGAAAATGGGTCATTGGTTTGAGGTGACAGATGCAGTATATTATTTAGAACGTAGACATTGTTAATTAAGTTCTACTTGAAGTCTTTATGCATAAAAAAGAAGTTCCTGTTTAGCATCATGATTTTGTGCATAAGATTGTCAATTCCTCTTTTTAAATCCTATATATTTATAATATTTGTTATGTTTTTGTATAAATTACTGAAAGAACTTTATATTCACTAATATTTTCCGCCTCCCATAAAGACTTTCTGGACCTGCTAGAGACATGCTGTTCTTTGCGTTGATGGGAAGAAATTTCTTATTAAATCTTGAATTAAGCTCCTTGTACAGGGATTTTTACAGGTACACAGTTAGCAGCACTGCATTGGCAGTCACAAAACTGTATTTTGTTCAAGGCCCAATGGATGTTTGCCACCTGTGTACTTGTAATGCTATGTGTACATTTCTTCTGTACATGTAGCAAAGTTCTTAAATCTTTTTGTGGTCATGACCAAAATTTTCCTACATCACACGATGCATTTCTTAATTTGCCTTTTTTGCCACAGTTCTATTATCTACGATTTATCTGTCATTTTTAATTTATACGAATTATGTTCTACATATCTGACAAACAAAAGATGGGTGATACTTATTATTTTAGTTTTATTTTTTACAAAAGGCCATACTGTTTAAATTGTAAACTATGACCTTCACTGTAATAATTTATTTAATATCTATTGGGAACCATAGGCTTACTAGCACACAAAGATATAGATACCATGTTCGAAATATCTTGGGTTATTACAAGAGCAGTATGATGGAGATCTTTTTCATTACATGCTAGCCTTATTTGGTGGGCGACCAGCAGTTGTGTAGGCCATCATCTTTACAGTGTGTCAATAGTCTGCACAAAGCTGGTTGAACTGTTCTTTTTAACCTTTTCCGGAGCCTGTTAAAGAACAATAAATAGATATCAAATCAGCAGGATCATATGTTTATCATAAATTCTCCAGTGATGGACATGTGGAAAATGCAATATTTGGTGTTTATGTGCAATTAAATTTGATTGCTGCCACTGCTGTGACTCTTAGTGATGCTACAAACCTGGAGCAGCATGATACATGAATGTTTTCATCTCATGCTCCATCTGGGTGCTTGTGTCAGTCCGCTGCGTGGGTTTGTGTGAGAATGTGGACGTCTCAGTTATTGACATTATGGATGAACTTGTGCATTTTAGCCTCACCTTCAAATTAATGAATTCCAACTATAACTTCTGGTTTCTTGCCTTTTCTCATTTGTGCCTAACAGATAATGGTTTGCCATTGCAAACCTCCATCAGAAGGCAGAAGGGGTTGTGGAGCTAAATGTTTGAACCGGATGCTTAACATCGAGTGTGTTCAAGGGACTTGTCCATGTGGTGAACTTTGTTCAAATCAACAGGTGCATTAACATTTTAGCAAATACCGCATTCATATTTGTGTCTGTTTTTGTGTTTGTGTTTGAGGCCATTTCCATACACTCTGGTTGCAGTTCCAGAAGCGCAAATATGCTGAATTAAAGTGGTTCAGGTGTGGAAAGAAGGGTTATGGCCTTCAGGCGCATGAGCATATCTCAGAAGGACAGTTTCTTATTGAATATGTTGGAGAGGTAATTTGTATTTCCATTCATTCGGTACTTCGAATTTCACGTGTTGAAAAAAATCTCAATTTGTTGACTTTATATTTACTAGAACAAATGAGTGATAATGAATAATGTGACTGAAGTTGCCAATGTGGTGTGATCTTATATTTATGTTTCCATTTAGCCCTTGTTTGGTCCCCATTATTTTCAAAATACATTTTTCTCTCTTATTTTCAATCACATTTTTAATAAAATAATATTATGTGCAATACCAAAATTTTCCTTATTTTTTAACCACGTATTTTCTATCAAAATACTATTCCAAAATGCATTTTGAGCAAAAAAGGGCTCAAACAGGCTCTATATATGTTTGCAATGAAAGTAGGAAAATTCCGTGATGCCATTCTGAAGATGCTAGTAAAGAAATATTTTCTTTTCGTCCCTCATTGGTTGTCCACGGATTCCATTATCAAGCGTATCCTATGCTAGTTATGATTGTTTTAAAAGTTCCCAGGGCTTACACCTCGAGACACACCTAGTGCAAAGCTGAACCTCAATATTTACTTAAAGTGAAGGTTTAACTTACTGAGGTGCATGCTGGTGTGCATTCCTTAGTCTTCACTTTCTGAGCCTATTTTAATCGCTTTAACTTTTTAGGTTGGTTGTTTCTTGCTCAGAATGTTTTTCGGGTTTTTTGGACTGTTTAAATACTATCCAACCTAAACTAGAAACAATAGAATTGGAGATTAGAGACATGTCCTATCCTCCTACAACTGAAGTGAGAACCCCCCAAATGCGCATACTAAAAAAACTGCTATTTTTCAGCTGCATGTAACTTCTCTCCTCTCTTATTCTTTTCCAGTCGTTGTGTATATGTTTTTGCGTTTTTCAATTCTCTCTTATTTTCTTTTCCTTTGAAGTCCAGAAAAATTCTTAAATATTTGGTCAGTCTTTTCGTTTGTTTTAGACTTATACT
The DNA here is from genome assembly GCA_903798385.1 of Fraxinus cuspidata. Lineage (NCBI taxonomy): Eukaryota > Viridiplantae > Streptophyta > Magnoliopsida > Lamiales > Oleaceae > Fraxinus > Fraxinus cuspidata. Next base: position 32,506 of record CAIGRP010117780.1, read on the forward strand.
TCTATTTGTTGATTAATGGTTTTTTTACGTGGCTGCTACTTTGTTAGTTTATTGTTATACTTTAAGTGGTATTTTAGAAGGAAATAGTTTGTTTTTGAAAAAATCTTGGCCTTGTCACTAGGGAATACTCTATTACTGGAAAAGCCCTTAATAGTTGTCTATAATATTTTGCTGCATCTATGACAGCATATTGAGTGTTGATATTTTAAATAAGTGTCATTGCAGTTTGATCTTTAATGACGGTGAAATAAACGTGTATAAATGTACATGAGATCTTATGATTGTGGTGATCTTCACTTCTTGTATGCCAATGTTAGTTTGTGGATCTTGCAGGTGCTTGATGTGCATGCTTATGAAGCTCGGCAAAGGGAGTATGCTTTGAATGGCCATAAGCATTTTTACTTCATGACATTGAATGGCAGTGAGGTTTGGCCCTAATCACTTCCTCTTTGTAGTTTTAAGTGAACAGAAAACGTCTTTTAAGTGATCAAATGCTTTGAAATTCGGAGGAGGTCAGCTTCTCATGATATTGTTGCCAAGTTCCTTGTAGTTATTGTTTTTTTTCCCATTTTGAGGCACTTCATGACTCGAATTAACGCTGTTGCTAACAGTTCTTGCATGCAAATTTTTTCATCTTCTGATCCACATTGTGGCTTTTTGCCATTGGGTTAGAATGAATCCTGACATGATAGATGATGGGACGCTGCAGTGGTACCTTTTTGAGTGGAAAAGCCTTTCGTTTTGTCCATCTGAACGGGATCTTTTGAAAAGGCTTTCTTCTTTTCTTAGAATGGTTAAGCAAAACCACACTGAGTACTCTCATCTTCTCTGACTTGCGTGTTCGGCCTCTTCTCTTTCTTTTACTCTCGAGATGAGAGCATCCCATAGAATGAACCATAAAATTATAAGTGCTTCATTTATGGTAATTATATGTAACTTAAAAGCACACAACGTCAACACTTTTATTTCACTTTTTACTTGAATTTTCATGAATTTATGACCATTCCAGAATATTTTGGTAGTATATAACTTCATTTTGTTGATAGGAAACACCTTTTCAGTTTTTATTTATATATATATTGATTTTTGGTGGTAGGATTTTTAAGGTGCAAATGTTGGGGCCTCTGCTTTGTGTACTAGTTGCTATTTATACTGGTTATTGGGTCTTTAGTGGTGTTCAATTTCACAGTAGTATCGTTCAATAAAAGGCAGTGTTAATGGTTTGAGTTTGTGACCTATTTTGGCTTGGCATAATTTAAGCTTGAATTTGATTCTAGCTAGGGTAAGCGTTGCTGGACTGAATTCGAAAGAGCTAATGCATATAACCTTCTTTTTGGGGAAGCACGTGATATAATCTAATGAAACTTGATTTTATCACCTTGCATTTTGTCAGAATGTTCCTAATTCATGCTTATCTGGATATTTTCTTTTCTTTTCTTTTTTTTTGGTTGGGTTGTACATAATTATTATGTTATGTTTCACTTTCATGCCTCTGTTCCAGATTATTGATGCATGTGCTAAAGGAAACTTAGGACGTTTCATAAACCACAGTTGTGATCCTAATTGTCGTACGGAAAAGGTATTCCCTTGAGCTCAATCTTCTATACGGTTAAATAGTTTGAGGACAGTTTAGGATGAAGTTCCATGCAGTTGCTGACTTCTTATGTATTATCTTCCCTTCTAGATCAAATTTCCTCCCCATTCTCTTCTTTTCTCCTTGACCTTCCCATCCCCTTCTCCCCTTTCTGTAGATATATAATCTTTTGGTAAAGCTTTGCCACTTGTTGATCAGAAGCTAGCGATAGCAGAATATTAAATATACCTTTCATGCCATTCATGCTCATTTCATTTGTCTGCTTGCTTGACATGTTGTTGAAAATTTTTTGCTAGATTAGATCAGAAACTATTGTAGTAAACTCTTAATCTACAGCTTCTGACAAATGATTACATGCTTTTGGTACTGCTAAAATTTTGAGCCAGATTTTTATTTGACAGTGGATGGTGGATGGAGAAGTTTGTGTTGGACTTTTCGCTTTGAGGGATATTAAGAAGGTAAACTCCCTCAACAATACATTTCTCATTTGCTGAATCAATTTATTGCTCCCTCTTCCCGAGGTTGCTGGATTTTGCATTGTTGTCTGGTCTCTGGTGAAGAACATTGGACATCTGTGCTGGGAGGTTTCTTCCTCTTTAAATTGTCTACCCTTTTACTCTCTCTTTTTCTTTGTTTTTTGGAGGGGGTACTATACCATTAGCATTTATTGGTTTTGAGTAATACACAGTGCCATATTGTCTGAGTAATACACAGTGCTTAGTAACCTTCAGACACAGTTATTGCAGATACGAGGATAGATGGTCTTAGGTTCTCCTGGTTGTAGTCCACCATGTTTTGGTTAACTTATTACGTTCTTTTGATTCCTATGCATAGAGTGATTAGTGTTGAAAAAAATTCATGCATTCTGATGGTTGAACTATTGTGTGTCAGGGTGAAGAAGTTACATTTGACTACAATTATGTACGCGTGTTCGGGGCTGCTGTTAAAAAATGTGTGTGTGGTTCACCTAACTGTCGGGGTTATATAGGTGGCGATCCATCAAATGCTGAAGTAATCGTTCAAGGTGATTCTGATGAAGAATATCCTGAACCCGTTATGATCTGTGAAGATGGTGAGATGGATGATGACTGGAATGGTACAATGACACATTCCTCCAACGGTGCAGAAATTACAGTTGCAAAGAAAGAATCAGAAAACAACGATAGAATGAACCAACTAGAATGTATTGCTGGTCACTTGGAGAACATTTCCGAAACACGCACTTCAGAAACTTCAACTAGAAATGAAGTTGAAAGTGTTGACCCTGTTTCAGGTGATGGTTGCTTAAGGACTTCAATGTGCCAGAGACATTCTTCTGTTCAACCCATTGATGTATCCTTACAACCAGATGATCTTACAAAAGAAACTATATCTGCGGTTAAGCACGAGTTTTCTATAGCAGAAAAGAACACTACAGATTCCTGTTTCTCTGCTCTTGAAAATGAGATGACTGCCCATACTGGACTGCCTAAAAAATTGGTTAAAACAAGGAGGAAGTTAAAATCCGGTACTGGTGGAAGAAGCGAAGAATTTATGGAGTCTATTCTTGCAAAATCTCATCATTCATCATCTACAGTAAAGAAGGGAAAGCTTAAAACTAATGTTGTGACTGGCAAAAGAACTCCAGATGTTGACAAGTCAATTATTGTGCCCTACAAACCCAAGAGATTACCAGAACTTTCCTTAAATAGCCATTTTGAAGCAGGTAGATAATTTTTCTGTTAATTTTGTTTTGAGGTAATTCTGCTTGTATTTTACTGCAATGACAACTAATTGCTTGCAGTTGAGGAGAAACTAAATGAGTTGCTAGATCCAGAAGGGGGAATAAGCAAGCGGAAAGTAAGTTCTATCTCACCTGTTAGTTGTACCTGTACTCGGTTTTCTGGAGCATCTGATACTTTATTTTCTAATTGTAGAAGTAAGCGATAATTTTTGGTTCCTTGATTCCGAATATTGTTACCATGTGATATCTGAATTCGTAAATTTGTTTGTTATGCAGTGTTGCGTGTAAAATTGATATCATGAATTTGATCCTGTTTTGTTTGCATTTAACTTGTTTTCAATCTATTAAGTTGTCTTATTTTCCAATAGGATGCATCGAGAGGTTACTTGAAGCTTCTTTTTCTTACTGCTGCTTCAGGGAATAATGGGCATGGTGAAGCCATTCAGAGGTAATATAGAGTTGTTACTTCTAGAGTTTTTTCTTCAAGTAGTTTTGTTATGCAAGACAGTAAAACCTAGTTGTTTATTTTTGTGGGATTGGTTCTGTGATATACTTATCTTGTTTTCTCTTTTGTAGTAATCGAGATCTTTCAATGATCTTGGATGCCATCTTGAAGACAAAATCACGGACTGTTCTAATCGATATAATTAACAAGAATGGTAGTTTTCGGCGATTTGTTGTTCAAAATGTCTTTCATGTCAGTTAGACTTGTTTTACAATTGCAACCATTTTCATGGATATGCGATTTTCCTTATCTTTACAGGTTTGCAGATGTTACACAACATAATGAAGAGGTACAGAAGGGAATTCATTAAGACTCCTATCTTGCGAAAGCTTCTTAAGGTAAGTTTGTTGAAACTGATGGTGTTTCTTAACATAGTCATTGTGCTATATAATGTTTGCTAACTGGGTGCTTAGACATTTCACGACTGTTGAATAATACCTCCTAGGTAAAAGAAATGAAATGCAGGTTTGTTTTGGATAAAGATTTATTGAGTCGAGTATAACCACAATTGGCATGCATAACTGCTCATCTGACCTAGTCACTGACAGTCAATATGCAACACTCAAACATAGAAAGATATGCCTCTGCACACAAGCATGCATGTAAACGTGTGCTTACGAATAACTGCACAAATTGATTGGTTCTCTAGTAAATCACCTGGTGTGATTGTATAGCTAATCTTGATGCATCAGTATGTCAACCATCTTGTTATGTTTGGGCACAATTTTACTTGGTTCTGACTCTATATTTTTCGTCATCATAGAACCACTGGTAACTCAAGTTTTTCACAATCTTTGGAGGTACTGGTCTGGCAACAAGGGTCCATAGGCTTTTGAAGAGTTAATCTTTTATGTTTTTCTCCTTCTATAAGAAAGGGGGAGGGATAGAGGGTTGGGAGCGGGGGCAGGGGGTTGTCAGAGAATTAATTTTGAACACATGCAATAATGCAGTATAATGGATTCATAAATAATAAGTTAAAAGTAGCCGTTGATGACATCATGACAGTGGTAGTAATGATGATGATGATCCAGTAAAATGTAGTTGTTTGTATAAAATACAGTTCAAGAGTTTCCCACATTTGGTTGCTCGTTGTTCTTTCCTGCAGGTGCTCGAGTATCTGGCAATGAGGGATATTC